>PISX010000418.1:0-148635 GCA_004024625.1 Mellivora capensis | reverse complement strand
TATTGCTTTGGGTTTTATTCCTTATTTTTCCAGGTGAAATTTTTTCTTTTAAAGATAAGTCTAGGGCCCCTGGGTGGCTAAGTGGATTAAGCCTCTGCCTTTGGCTCAGGTCATGGTCTCAGGGTCCTGGGATCGAGTCCCACGTCAGGCTCTCTGCTTGGCAGGGAGCCTGCTTCCTCCTCTCTCTCTCTCTCTCCCTGCCTCTCTGCCTAGTTGTGATCTCTCTCTGTCAAATAAATAAATAAAATCTTAAAAAAAAAAGATAAGTCTAATTATGAATCTGTTATAAATGACTAATTTCTTCTGAAATTTTTATATATTTTATGATATTATTCAAACACTTTTTATATCCATGTGTATATATATATGTATATGTGGTGTATATACCTACATGTATATTTCCAGCAATAATATGAAATTAAATTATTAGACATATGATTAAATTATTAGATGTAAATTATTAGAGTTTCAAGGAATTTCTAAGCTGTAAGCAATACATACAAACTTATCATACAAATGTTTCATTCAAGTGTCCTCTCCATCAAACCATTTTGTATGCAAGGAATAGTCAAAGGAGTTTTAAAATTTTAAACTTCCGTAGGCCACCTGGAGGGCTCAGTCAGTTGACTGTCGGACTCTTGATTTTGGCTCAGGTCATGATCATGGGGTTGAGACTGAGCCCCACGTGGGGCTCAGCACCAACAAGGAGACTGCTTGGGATTCTCTCTCACTCTTCCTCTACCCCTCTCCCCCCAACCCTGCTCATGCTCTCACTCTATAAAAAAATTTTTTTAAATGAATAAAACTTATCCCCAGGGAAATTACAATCTATGATAGAAAGTCAGATGTAAACATAAATGACTGTAGTATGAAGCAGAATCTAAAGTCCTTAGGCTGGATATTAAGAGGATGCTGGAGTCAGAGGTGAAGATCTCACTGGATTAAAATAATTGGGGGAAATTCCACAGCTGAGATGAGTTACATACGATGGGTATGATTTCAGCAGCTCTTTGAAGGCAAAAGCAATAGTTGGATTAATGGATCAAGGGATAAAAAGTTTGAGACATTTCTGGTGAATGAAGGGGTACACTGGCTATGGAGGACTCAAAGGGTTTGTCACTTCAGGGAGCCACCAAGAGTATGCGGGTAAAATCGGGTGAGACTGAAGCAAGATCCCTACCTAGCTTAACCAGCTCATATTTAGGGTGGAGTCTTTATATTATGATTTAGCTTTGAAAAATTGGGACCAGTGCTTAAAAACAAAGCATATGCACACACACGTGTGCGCGCACACACACACACACACACAAACTAGATACATATCCCCTGAGTGAGACATTGGAGAATATTAACTCTGAAAGCAATATTGGGCTACACTTGTCAAGAGCCATGAACGCCAACCTAAAAGGACTTCTCAGATTTATTTAGGAAAGAATAGGGAACATCTGAAGATGTTTACATTAGGGAGAGAGTTGTAAGCAATGCTTCAAGAAGATGCATCTAGCAACAGGGCTTGAAATGAAGTGAAACTATTGCCGTAGCCTTAAAAAGGGCTATAATGCTCTAAACTAGGATGATGATTCCCAGAAGTAAAATAATAAATGGGTACACAATATGTTGTGGGTATTAAGGACCAAATTACACAATGGGGCCAAGTCAAATCACACACCAGAAGAAGGCTGCCATGGTTCCAGAAACATAACTTCAGGTAAAGACAAAGATTTGGGGGAGGATGATAAATTCACCTAGGAATACTGAGCTTAAAGCATTATTGGGATCCTAGCTTAGATGTCTAACAGCGAGTAGGAAATACTAGATAGAGACGGGGTGTAGATAATATGGGACTGGACATTTTGAGCTTACTGAATTTAAAGTCTGCCTCTTTGTATAAGGAAGGCGAGAAAAAGAAACTAACATTTTGAGCTCCAATCCAGTGACTGCCATATGCTGAACACTTTACATAGTATCTCATTTAATAGTGACAACAACCTACCAACATGTGTTCTTATCCATGTTTTACAGTAAGAACATCGCTTGATGGCAGAGAAGTAGGATCTTTCTAGCTCCAGAACTTTTTCTAAGACAACTCACTTCCTCTAAAAAGATACGAAGCACTGCTTGCTTACCAAGAAATTTTTGAGATCATCTGTTAAAAGGGTGAAAACGGGAGCAAATGGAGATGCCAAGGGGGAAATTCACTAAGGATTAGGCAAAATATGAGGGAAGACACATAAAATAGGGAAGAGTTAAAAGCCATGAGGGGTAGCCAGCAACTTGGTATGCTACAGGGAAGGTGAGAAAGAAGGAAACTGAAAAACATCCACTGCATTTGGTCTATAAGGATTTATTAATGTCTTTTGAGGGGGCCATTTGCTTTCAGTAGTAAAAACAGAAGCCAGATTGCAAGCAGCATGATGAGATGGGAAGGAAACCTGAGACTTAGCTAATGTGTAATGTTCCTTTTTTCAAAATGTTTAAACACTAAAGGAAAATAATATCTTTCAGGGGAGTAGCAGAGTAAATGAAAAGAATATTTCTTGTTTGTTTTGTGTTGTTTGTTAGTTCTTATTAAAAGGAAGCCTTAGCATGTTTTCATTCAGAAAGGAAGATCGCAGAAAGATTTCAAAGATCAGAGGGTAATTGATAGAGCAAGATCCCAGCACAGTGGAAAGAAGTACATTTAGAAATAGTGGTAATGAGTCAGTCATTTAGAATAAGAGCGTGTCTTCCTCTAAAACAAAAAACAAGGACCTCTAAACATCCAGAGTGTGCAGGAGAGCCATCAAGGCATCCGGGAAGCACAATCTCTGACCAAAAGAAGCAGAGAGGAAAGTCATACCTTAATGTAACCTCTCGGCTCCAATGGATAGATAAAACAAATAGAAAAAAAAAAAAGTAACACCAGCTAGATTCAAAAACAGTATTTATAACTCCATATGCCAGAAACACAGCAGACCTTCTGGTGTACAAATAAAAAATCAGACAGAGATGGCTAGAGGTTCAGCTCTGGTGAGGTACTGGAAACTACCAGTTTTCCATGGGTCCAAGCTGGGCTTATTCCTTAAAACCGGGGGGCATCATTGGGCTCCTCTGAAGAAGCAAAGGAAGCTGGAAAGAGATGCTGAAGTACCTTGTCCAGAGCTGCAGCTGAGCAGGTAGGAGGACAAAGACCTCATCCAAGGCACAGAAATTGCTGGATTGTGACGGCATCTTTGATAGTTCTAGTGTCATCACCTGTTTCTAGCAGAAGGGCTCCAGAGGGCCTGGAGGAAGTCATCACAAATGTAAAGGATGGAGAGAGGAATATGCTCCAGGGAGGGAGATATCTTATTCCAAACATCCTCCAACAAAAGCAGAAACAGACAAGTGGGATTCCATCAGACTAAAAATCTTCTGCTCTGCATAGGAAACCATCAACAGAATAAGAAGACAACCCTTGGGGTAGGAGATAATATTTGCAAACCATGAATCTGGTAAGAGATTAATATCCAAAATATATAAGGATTTCCTACAACTCAATAACAACAACAACAATAAGAACAACAAAACCCAAAAAACCCAAATCAAAAATGGGCAAAGGACTTAAACAGGCATCTCTCAAAAGAAGACATACAAATGTCCAACAAGTATATAGGGGGAAAAAATTGTTCAACATCACGAATCATCAGTGAAATGCAAATCAAAAGCACAATGAAATATGATCTCATATCTAATAAGATGGCCATTAACAAACAGACAAAGGTAATTGTTGACAAAGATTTGGAGAAATTGGAAGCTGTACACACCATTGATGGGAATGTCAGCTGCTACAGTAGGGAGGCTTTTCAAAAAATTAAAAGTGATTTACCATAAGATCCAGCAGTCCACTTTGGGGTATTTATCCACAAGAATTGAAATCAGAATCTCAGAGGCCTACACACTCCCATGTTCATTGCAGCATTCTTCACAATAGCCAAGATGTGGAAACCCCCCAAATGTCCGATAATGGATAAAGAAAATGTGTTGTATACATACAATGGAATATTATTCAGCTATAAACTAGAAATGTCTTACTATATGTGGTGACACGGATGAACCTTGAGCATATTATGCTAAATGGAATAAGCTAGTCACAGAAAGGTAAATACTATATGATTCTGCTTCTATGAGGTTTCTGAAATAGTCAAACTCATAAAAGCAGAAAGTAGGACAGTGGTTTCCAAGAGCTGAGGGAAGGGGGAATTGGAGAGTTGTTACTCAAGAGATATAGTTTCAGTTATACAAGAAGAATAAATTCTAGAGATATCCTGTACAACATCATGCTTCATAGTTAACAGTACTGTACCGTAGGCTTAAAAAATTAAGAGGGTAGATCTCATGTTATCTGTACTTAGCACAATAAAAAAAATGTAGTTCATGATGAAATTCTCATCATTCAAAGAAATTCTTTGGCTCTGTAAAATGACTAAGAAAATGTATTTAACATCTAGAACCTACAGAGTTTATCCAAATGGCTAGATATTGAAATAATATACCAAAAAAAGCAATAGCTTTCCTATAATTCAGTGATAATCCTTTAGAAAATGCAATTTAAAAAATAATCACACTTGCCATATAAACAATAGCAATAATATCTGAAAACTAAAAAAAAAAAAACTCAAAAAAGTATGAAACTTCTCTGAGGTTTTAAAATAAGATTTGAAAAAAAAAAATAGGGATTTTGTAGATATGATTAAATTAAGGGTCTTGAGATGGAAAGATTATCCTGGATTTCCCAGGTGGGCTCTATGTAATCTCATGGGTCCTTAAAAATGAGAGAGAGGTAAGGCAGTATGAGTCAGAGATGTGAAGATGCTGGGCTTCCAGCTTTGAGGATAAGATATAGCTATAGAACCTCTAAGCCAAGAAATCAGGAAGCTCCTACAAGACTGAAAAGGTAGTAGCACACATCCTCCCCTAGAGCTTTCAGAAGCAATAGCTACCCTGTCTACACCTTTTTTTAGCCAAGCGAAACCCATTTTGGACTTCAGCCTCCCAGAATTGTAAAATAATAAGTTTGTGTCGCTGTAAGCTGCCAAAGTTGTAATTTGTCACAGAAGCAAGAGGAAACTAGTGTAACTCCTTTGTAACAGCTGTTCTGTTGGTTCTGGGCTTCCACGAGGTCAGCCAGAGTTATGAGGGCAGATTTTTACCACAAATGCCAGCATCACCTGAGGATTTACTCTGTGGGGTTCCTCTAAGACAGAGAGTGTAAAAAACAAAAATTGTAAGCCCGGGTGTTTTGAGTTCTCTGGGGTTAAAACTGTTTGTGAAACCCCATAGCCCCAAGTCTTCACCATATTTAATGAGCAAGTTTGGAAGACTCAGGTATTTTAACAATGTAAAGCACTGGGCTAGTCACTAACCAATTTCATAAATGTAAGACCAAGGGTTAGTGACTATTTATAAAGCAGTCACCATAAAAGCATAAAGATCAAAGATCATTAGCCAGGTGGGAGGAAGGTCCTGTTTAAGTTACATCTAAGCATATTCTGTATTTTGTCACCAAAGGCACCTTGAATTCGGTCTTCAGTTAGTCTGTGTGCTGAGAAGGGTGATAAACTTTCCTGTGTGTTCTGCTTTTTTAGAAAGAGGTGATCTATCTACTATAGAGAGTAACCTTAAATTTAGACCTCCTGTTATCCATTGAGGCATGAAATGATATTATTGCATTACACGTTTTTGTAGAAAATTGTAATTGTTTCGATGTGCTTCTAACAGGAAAGTGAGTTTGGTTATCTAAGCTTTAATAGACCCCTTACCACCCATGATGATTTCACTGCCTCCTCACTAATTTTATTCCACAAATCTACAGTATATAAGGGACACAAACTCAGTGTGTCTTCTTTTTTTTCTCTCATTTCAGAGCCTTAAAAAAAAACATAAAATTTTGTAGCCCCTGTACAATTCATAATGTAACACAAAGCCTATTTCTTTACAAATAGCATCTTTTTCTTTGTGTAGCTGTTTGTGACCTGCCCTGTGGCTGTGTAACAAACAGGATGATTCCCATCTGGGGCACGTGTGACGCCTGCCAGAAGCAAAAGGAAGTGATGTTTGTTTAAAATTTTGAAGATAAACCATTTTTTTTTGGTTTATTGCTCTATATATGTGGAGCTCTTACATATGCTTACTAATATATTGAATAATACAATGAGTTTGATTAAAGCACACATTTTGCTAAATACCATTTTCAGTGTTACCTTTATGATACATAATGAACAAAGAAATTCTTCAGAAGTGCTGGAATTGAACCTGTATGATGAAAGAGTGCCTAGTTGTCTCAGTTGGCAGAATGTGTGATACTTGATCTTGGGACTTTGAGTTTAAACTTCATGCTGGTTGTAGAGATTACTTAAAAAATAAAATCTTAATTTAAAAAAATTATACAATGAAGAAGAATTCAGAAAAACTAAAACTAAATGTTGACTTCTCTTTTAATGAAAAATAATTATTTAATAAATTGTATGTTTATATATTATACAACCATACAATTCACACACAGGTAACACATATGCATACAGATGTATATAGGTGATGGTTTCCCCCTACCTTCTCTTTTCTTTAAGTCATATTTTCCATGGCAGATCTTGGCTTTTCTTATTCTCCTAGAAGTTCTACTTTTCACTCCCTACAAAGGGAAGCCCAGCAGGGGAAGCAAGGTGAAATTCGCAGATTCCTATGAACTAGAAAGAGAAGTCTCATTTGTAAAAACTGATTGGCATTAATACAGTATCAGAGGGGCCCACAAATTGCTGAGTGGAGGTCTTGATCCCATATAATCAGCCAGCAGATGACCCAATGCTTTTCTTTACCCTGAATGGTGATACATCAATCTCTTTGGAGCCCCTTATATCTGTGAGCATGAACATGGCGACCTTGAGGGCAAGGAACCTAATCAAAGGCCAACACATGGAATTCTAGTCTCAACTTGGTCTCATCTCATCATGGAATTAGTATCCCAGTGCTTTGTGCCCAAATCATGCTTAGTTCTTATCTAATTAACCCCACTTACATCTAAGACAAATATAGGATGGGGATATGAGCCCACAAATCAAAGCCATCGTTAACTGATACTTCAGGCGAATTCCTAGGACGCCAAATTCCTCTTGCTTATTGCATCAGCAAAGCCAAATGCTGCACCTGCCAAACACAGTAGCCTCGGCAGCCCTTCACTTACCGAGATGCATCTGGAAATGTTAGTCCTACTCTGTGGTACGTAAATTAGAGGCCAACAAAAATGTGCGGACTTTTGAGTTCCAAACACTTTCAAACGAGACTCTGAACCACATAATAAGTTGTCAGGTTTCTGAGGTTCTGATTTTCCCAATATCTACCCAGATGCTCTAAAGGTTTTGCAAATCCCAGTCTCAACAAGAGTAATGCAGAACATTGTCATGAACTGAAACACTCCAGACTATAAGAAACCCTACAGTTCTTTACTCCGCATCCAGGAAGTTCTACAGCTAATTCGCACTCACTGATTTCCTGTTTGGACTTAATGAAATTATAACCAAGGACTTTCTGGTAAGTCTTATTTTCTAAGTCTGCATTGGGCTTTCTTTTTTATACAACATGCATATGTCTCTGTTACTAGTAAGCTAACCCTCTAATTATATTTGTCCTGCTCTTATCTTATGCTATCAACCCTGGGGCTATATACAAAGATCCAGATTAGCCTGTAAAATAATAAATCTTAATCTTCTGAAAGTTACTAACCTTGTGAGAATCTGACAAAGACCCCAGTTCTAGGAAAACACACCCACACACACACCCCACACACACATACATACTCTTGTATTTATTATTGCCATGTAACAGTTCAGAGTATAGGGTTCAAAGATTTGAATTTCAAGTTCTATCCTTTCCAAGCTGTAGTATTATCATTTGCAAAATCAGCATATTAAACTTGTAAAAATCTATTTTGTCCCATGAGTTTGTTGTATTTTTTATAAATAAGATGTTTTTACATTTTGATTCCAGTAGAGTATGTTTTAGAATTAAAAAAAAAATTCTGATAAATAAGTAAGACCTAATCTTGGAGTGAGGTACGAGGAAAGAAGTATTTTTATATGTTGTGAATGTTTTACTAAATAACTTCTTTATGATTTTTCTCTAATTTCAGTATAACTTCTTCAGTGTAATCATAGCCAAAATTTTAGAAACATCTATCAATCTAGTTTCTAGACACTGATTATCTCCAATGAGGGATGGAATTATTGGATGCTTAATTGAATGCAATCCCTAAGCACCATGAAGGCTCTTATCTTTCCTTGTCTAGGGAAGTTGGCAATATGTCACCTTCTACATGACTTACAATGTTTTTAAAGTATATTCATGCCATAGAGTTCTCTAGTGCTGGACTTTTCTTGTGTTGTGTGTGTGTGTGTGTATGTGTGTGTGTATACAACTATGAAACTCAGTATCTTGAAGTTTGGACAATGCAAATTTTTGGTAATTCTCTTTTCCAATATAGTTTCGATCATAATAAAATAAATATGGCTCTAACAACAAGGTCACTAAAACAAAAACATGACCACGTTCCAGCTCATGGCTAAGTTAAAGTGACTTCATTATGAAAAATTTGAATCTTTGCTCAAATAGTGTTCTCTGTGGCAGTGATTTCCAATGAGGTTGTGACTTGAGGACTATGACGTGTGCCCAGCATCCTAGCAGCGACCCTCATCTGGAAGATGAGGCTGGAAGATGCTGGAGAACAGAGGAGGGGCCAGTTAAGAACCACTAGTCTATAACAAAATAATATTTTCTTGTGGTCCATGTTATGTTATAAGAAGGAAAGTAAGATATTGGCTAATTATGGAGGGAATTTCATTTCCTTGCCATGCCAAAAAGGGGAATGAGTCAAGGTGTTGCCTCAATTATAGTAGACCATACTATATATGGGTCAGGGGGATAAAAGTGTTGCTTTCTTTAAAAGAAAAAAACCTGTGATTTACATATTAGAAAATTTGGTTGATCACACTTAACCTAAGAATACACCTTGTCTTCGTGATTATTATCCAATGGTATATGGGAGTCAGTACACAGCTCTCTGTTCCCAAGTAGGACACACCCTACAGGGTTAGGAAATAAGCTTAAGAAACAAACACCCATGTTTGTAGACATCCATATGTAGAACTATCATCCCAATGAGATGATACGTAAATCTATACCAGGAAAAACTAGGTAGTCTTCCCATCCAATCTAATCTTTGAAACCAGGATATAACTTAATCACCCAGTTGTTTGCTAACATGTCAGGCATAAGGAGATGATAAATGGAACCTGGAGAGAAAGAATCGATCCATTTTTTTCTCCATCCTGGCTACTGGAAATTTCAAGCTCAGATTTACAGTCTTCCTCCATCAAGCATGCAGGACTTCGTAGACTCTATTTTCTATGCAAATATCAGGTTATTTCCCTCTCCTTTTCTTTTTCCTTCTTGAATCCCTTATTTCTAATTTCATTCTTTCTTTCTAATTTCTTATCCCACTTAAAATCTTAAAAATCTTCTCCTAGTTTATGGTGTGCATTATGACAAACAATTTCATATCACCCATTAAAATTATGATCATTCAGGCTTATCCAGTTCTGTAGAGAAGGGGGAATCTCAAAAGAGCAGAGTTATTTCTTTAACGTGACTCTCAGCACCTGACATTATTTACATCCCTAAAGAACCTGAGCACTCCACACTCTTAAAGTTCAGTTCCAACAGCATTAAGATCATGCAACCCCCTACCTGGCGTCTAGATTCCCAAGCAGCCCTTGGGCATGAATTCACATTGCTCCACAGGGGAGATTGTGCTGACCAGTAGACATAAGTCTTCTGGGATGCTTGGCCTAATCTTCTTTGTAAAAGTTAAAGACTGGCATTCCAGCCCATTTATTGCTCTTTTCTGAGCCTGATTCGCACGAGTCAGTTCTCTAAAACCTTCCCAATTTAATGACCTAGTAAAATTTTGTTGCCGATGATGGGCCGTGATGAATGGCCCCTGAAGCCTTTGTTCTGGACCCAAAGTTCTGCCCCGCTGTGGGCTCCCAGAGCAACCAGAAAACCACTCTTTGGCTCCGTTTCATGTGAGGGGGGAAAAAAATAACCTTCACTACTCCTTTTCATTCACTATTAATACATTTTGGAATGCCATTAAATTTAAATGTTTCCCAGCACAAAATCTATCCCTATGCCATCAGCCAGGGAAAGGGTGGGATTTACCCCCAGAGAGCACAAATACAAAGCAACTCTGTTTAGGTCTGAATTCTATCCCAGTCTCTGGCTTTTGGTTTCCTTTGCAAAACCCTTGCTTATTCGAGGATCTTGTTGAATCATCAGATGCCTGAGAGGCAGGCTTACTTATTCCTTCGTCCAGCAAGCATTTATTCAGAATCTACTGTGTGTTGAATGTTGTGCTTGATGTCAGATCCTGCCTTACAGAACAAAAAAATGGAATGAGGAATTCAGATACTTTTAAATTACGTAAATAAATGTGTTCTTTTTTTTCTTTTAAAGATTTTATTTATTTATTTGACAGAGATCACAAGTAGGCAGAGAGGCAGGCGGGATGGGGGTGGGGGGTGCGGGAAGCAGGCCCCCCACTGAGCAGATCCCAGGACCCTAAGATCATGACCTGAGCCTAAGGCAGAGGCTTAACCCACTGAGCCACCCAGGCGCCCCAAGAAAAAATGCATTGGGTGTTAAAGTAGAAAATAAGCTGGGGGTGGGGTATAGTGGTACCTGCGTTAGACTGTAAGGCCAGAGCACAGCCCTCTCCCCACCAAAGGATACCTTTTCCGGTACTTTTCAGAAACTTTTCAGGTACATGCCCATTTGATTGAGGTAGTCCCAGTTAATGCCGCCTGTCCTAGTGTAATTATTAATAAAGCCTCCTTTCCTACTAAAAGTATCCCAGTGAAGGTAATAAATTATATGGTCACACTAATTTTAAACAGTGGCAACTTAGCAAACCACTAGGTCTATAAGGCATAATGACTTCTAAGTACTTTGGAAAACATCCTGAGGTGAAGATAAGCATTAGTAGTGTAATGGGCTGAGATTAACTTCGTTCCTGGCTTGATTGCAGGGCCAAATCACAGCTTCAAACATAATGTATTTAAGGGCATGAAATCAATGTTGAGAGAAGAGAAATGAAGAAGGGACTCTTTGGGAAATAAAACTGGAAGCCTTTTCAACACTGTGAAGACAGAATTTGTGAAGAGAAAAACCCCAGGCCTTGGGCATAATGGGCTAGAAGCTTCTTTCTGTGAAAGCAAGGAAGAGAATGGAGTCATAAAAGATGTTAGCTGAAGGAACCCTGGAAGTCAGCTCGTACCAACACCCCATCTCAGGGAAAACAACGCCACAGGACAGAAATGTGAATGGTGCCCTTGGAGGTGGGGAATCGCTTGATTGTATAATGCACAAAAAAAGGACACTGGACAGGGACCACCTGTGTGATGGTCAGAGTTCCTAAAGCACATTTTCTCAACACCTTGGTTTCTTCAAATGGAATCCCAGAACCATAAGACCATCCCAACTATCTCCCAGGGTTGTTGTGAAGATTAAGTAAAATCATATAAGCTCCCAAGGGCTTTGTAGATCTCATTGTTGTTAGAGACATATCCATTAGCCTAGCAAGTGTTCTAAGCAAAAAGGTCTAATGTTACCATGAAGAGGGGGGCAAAAAGTTTCCATGCCCTTTTTTTATTTTTATTTTTTATAAACATATTTTTATCCCCAGGGGTACATGTCTGTGAATCACCAGGTTTACATACCTCACAGCACTAACCATAGCACATACCCTCCCCAATGTCCATTACCCCACCCCCCTCTCTCGACCCCCTCCCCCCAGCAACCCTCAGTTTGTTTTGTGAGATTAAGAGTCACTTATGGTTTGTCTCCCTCCCAATCCCATCTTGTTTCTTTTCTTCTTTTGATACAAGAGACCCTGATTCAGGTTTCACAGCTTTCTATTCCTCCCCTTTACAACCCCCAGAATTCACCAGGTCAGATACAAATAACAGATGATAATTAGGCAGTGGACAAAAATTAGGGCTTTACATACACTCATCTTTGGGCTTAGGAGGCCATATTGCTAAGAGATACTAGGTGCCATGGTCAAGCAAATGTCTTCCCTTTTAGGACGGGTTGACTACAAACCTAAACAGGGTTCAGCAACACTGACTCAGGAGTAAGTGAACACCTTTGAAACAAGGACTATAAGCGGAGAGTAAAATCTGAGCTTTCACTATGAGCACAGTCATACAGACTCTACCATGAGGCCCACAAATGGCAGCACTGACATGGCCAGAGCTGGAGTCTTGAAAAGCCCTACGCAGATGGGCCAGTGTTTGCTTTCAAGCTGGAGAACATCTACTTGAATAAATACAAGAGACCTTTAAAACCTTTATAAGGAGTTAAGTGAATGTGGTGAAAATATGGAATGAGGTCGGGTAGGCTAGGCCACAGAGACAAATATGTGCAGGGACAAATAGAACAGAGGTGTACCTTTTGCTCATGGAAAGATCCAGGCCGATGCTTCTGGATGCAGGAGTTCTGCACACAGTGGCGCAGGGAGTCCCTTCTTTGGCCCTGCCTACCGCTATGGCCTTGCCATTAGTTCATCCAGCCCATCAAGCCAGTGAAAAGGGGCAAAGACTGGAGGAAACACAGCCTTTCTTAGAAAGCCATGGCCTAGAAACAACACAGCATTTCCTTTCATTTGTCTACCACTCAAGCTCATGGCCATGTCCAACTCCCAAAGAGCCTATTAAAGGTGTTATAGTTGGGAAGAAAAGAATGAATTTTTATAAACAGCTAGCGTTGTATGCCACAGATAAGATTTCTAGTGATCTAAATTCTGTACCAGGACCAGCAGTAGATTGGAAGGAAGACAGAGAAGGGACATAGACTACAAAATGACCCACTTTCCATTTGCAGGTTTCTATGCGGCATGGTGCCCAGCAGAGCCCCCAGTCTTTTACGGAGCTGACAAAGCATGAACTAGGGAAGGAGTGTTAATCCACTGGCAAATCCTTTGTCTCATACTTCACTAATAGTAGAAGGGATCTATTTAAGGTATCCTGGCCTTGTGATAACATTAGAGAAATGTCTTTGGACAGAATATGGGTAGATCCATTCCCTGTGACCAATCCATAGTCTTCCTAGAACTTGTCATTTGTCCTGGTGTTTAACCTCAGGAAATTGTGAAACCACCTATCGCCAAGGAGATGGTGTGAAGATGGAGAATAATATCTAAAACTGGGATGCTCTAGAAGAAAACAGGGACTTTTCAGCTTCCATGTGTGTCTCTGTCTGTCTGCCTATTTTTCTCTTTCTCAAATAAGGGAGAAATAGAATTCCTAGATTCAATCTTTCCTTAACTGAGAATTACGAGAATGATGTACCATGGACTTGAAACAGAGCAAGAAGGGAAGTCAGGGGGTTTTAGGACAGAACATGGCAGGAGGTGAGGCCATGCCCAGTGGGCTGGCCCTTTGTGTTGGTGTCATGGAGGTACTGGGTTTAGCTCTTCTTCTACCGGAGGAACCAGTCTCAGAAATAGACCTCAGAGGATCCTGGCTGGCTCACTTTGGTAGAGCATGTGACTCTTGACCTCGGGGTATTGAGTTTGAGCCCCAGATTAGGTGTAGAGATTACTTAAAAATGAAATCTTAGGAGAAATAGACCTCAAATATCAGAATAATTTCTAATCAAGCTGAGCTGGGAAACCCAGCTTGGATCTACAGCCACTGTAAGGTTGTTTCAAACTAACTGACTTATCTCTCCACTTGTAAGATGACCCGCCTGAAAGGGACTTCCCCACAGCTCCCTGGAAGGGTCTGGGAGAGAGGGGAGGGGAGGGATATGGGTACATGGAGGGAAGGGCAGAAACGTGAGATGCTGAGAGTCTAGGAAAACAAAAGATGACCTGAGAGGCTTGTAGTCAGTTGTGGAACAGAGATAAGAGGCAGAATGAATTTGGTCCCAACTTTAACAAAAATTCAGGCTTGGCACCCAAGCCTGAGAGGGTCCAGCTGAGGGAAGGCAGGGGGACCATGAACCCTGGCTGGTTCTGCATCCCACATGGAGGAGGGTCAGTAAGAGTCAACAGCAGAAAGTAGTTAACCAGGAGCATGTCATTCTCACGGGGGATTGTGGGATTGGCAGCTGCTGCTGGCTGGGCTGGGTTGCTTTTCTCCATGGTTAGCAGTATTGAAGAATTATTCATGATACTCATTAAAGAGCAGGAATGCAGACTATATAGAGAGATTATTAGGATGGGTTTCGGGACTACTGCAATGCAATCTTGCGGTAGAGTAGAGTGATTGGGCTCAACTCCAAATACAATAAGGAAAAGAGAATTTATAGTCAAGGAACAGGATGGGGGTCAGTAGGTGGGAAAGCATTAAGGAAACAGAAGAGGAAAGAAGAGATTGTGATGAAATTGACCAAACAGGGTTCATGCTGAGGGTAGGCCAGGTTAATCTCCCATCCACGGGGGGCATGTTGGGGAATGAGGAACCTCGTCCAATAACCAAGGTGATCATGTATCAAAGGCATGAGAGTCTACCTACCTTGACTTAGCAGGATTCTTGCTAAAACTGGACAATATGGAGGCGGACATGGAATTCCACAAGTTGAAGCTTAGCTGGAAAGAGCTCAGAGGAATCTAATGAGAGTCTAGTGCAGGAGAAAATCTGTCAGTGGACACATCTCCTCCCGTCTCAGAATAGGGGTCTCTGACAGAAACCCCCAGTTCCCCCAGCTGAGGAGATGGGCTGCTGCCATCTCTCAGTGTGAATTTGCCTCCAAACATTTTTCAAAATATTGAGGCCCTTGATATGTATAAAACATGATTAGATAGAACCATATAAAACTGCCAGGTTTTCAAAAAAGATTTAGTTGAGAGAGTGTGTGTATGTGCATAAGCACACACAGGGGGTAGGGCAGAGGGAGAGGGAGAAGCAGACTCCTGGCTGAGCAGGGAGCCCAATGCGGAGCTCGATCCCAGGACCCTGACATCATGACCTGAGCCAAAGGCAGCTGTTTAACCGACTGAGCCCACTCCAGGTGCCCATAACTGCCAGTTTTGAAGTTAACGTCTGTCAATATCAGTGATTTCAAATGATCAGCTTATTGCTACAGCTGGCCCTTGGGATGTTTAGTGTTGTGTACTCCACTTCAGGATTAGGAAATTCTCAGGGTCCTCCTAAAGAAGGTGTTAGGGTTCAGGCTGTCCTCAGAGGACCCAAGAATAACCCTGATGATAATGGGCCCTGAAATCCTCCATAATTCTGTTACCGTGGATGGTAACATTTTCTAGGTGTGATTAATTCACTGACCTAATACAGCTTTTAGATGCTGAAATTAGAACCCAAACTCCACCTGCCTCGCTAACAAACAACCGCCCCACCTACATCTCAGAGAAAAGAGTCTATGGGGTGTGACTTTCTGCCATCTCCCACCCAGACACTATGTCTTTGTCTCCAGCTGAATTCTCACAGATGATGTGGAAGTCTTTGACTACATTGCTAAAGAATCAATTTAGAAACACTCCCTCTGATTATTTTCTGTTAAGCCACAATACAAATGGACGGCAGTTCACAGATACATGACTCAGTTCTCATCCTGGAGACTGCTGTCAGCCGCCCATACTGCGGCCAGGTGATATTATTACTGAAATAGAAAGTTGACGGGGTCCTTCCCGAGACGTAAGGCAGCAAGCACCATGGCTTGGTTCAGATATCCCGCCGTGGCAGGATTTCACCGCACCCCCCCTTCTCCAGTATTATCCACAGGCAGCCTCTCCTTGGCCGTGCTCAATTACTTTGCTCCCTGGAATGCATCATGCATTTTTATGTTTCTGAATTTTCCATATGCTGATTCTTCAGGCTGTAAGTTTTTTTGGTTTTTTGTTCTTCCTGTCAAGACTTTACTCAGCTTAAGTTTTCTCTCTTCTAAGAAATACTTGAATGAGACACCCCGTCTTAATGGTCCCCTGTCCTCTCACACATACTTCTTTATCTGCTTGTATCCCACTACATATTTCATCTTAGTTTACTAACCTGTGTAACGCACAGGGCATGATATGACCGGACACAAGGCATTTTGAGTCGGAACTCCACAAAATAACTTGTGCTCAAAATACGAATTGAGAATACTTGTCTACAGGTTTACAGTTTAGCTTCCTAGATCCTAAAAATGGATGAATATATCTGAATTGTGCATAATTAAACTTTCTAATACTGAGAAAGTTTGCCCTTTAAATTCATCTCTGCTCATTATTTGTGTGCATCGAAGCAGTCCTTCCGAATGGCTTCGATCCTAGCCATTCTACTCTGAGCCAGGCACCATGCTAAGTGCTATCCATCCCTGGCTTCATCCTTGAGACTACCCTCAGAGTTCTCATTTTAAAGATGAGACGCAGAGTAGACATTCCCTTCAATTTATTGGATTGACAAGTAAGGGTTTTGTACGTTCTTCTGGTCCAAGTTTTCAGCTTACTTGCAACCGACGCAGTAAAATGTCATACCCGAAACATATGGCATCTTGGCATAGAAATGTAAATATTTCCATCTTTGAGCAGCTCAACTTCTCTTCTTTTTCCTGCCCCATCTACTCTTCCTGTTTGCTTCAATAAGCACCTGGTGACCTTTCTCCTAATTTGCCGGTTCTTTGGATCTTCCCTCCCCTTTTATTAAGGGGTTTCATTAAGAGGCTAAGCGTCTAGAATCACTGGTCAGCAGTTGGATCACCAGTGCTGGCCAGATCACTCAAGAGGTATATCCCTGCCTGGTGGATTTTCGATGGCAATAAAGTCGGATGACAGGAAAGTGCAGAGAAGATGAATGGCTTGAGCTGATGGGCAGCATTTGGAATTGGGTTTTGTTTTCTTCGAGAAATGCAGTGTCATTTTTCTTCGTCTTCTCCTGTCTCAGCTGAGACTGTCTAGGGGATGTCTTTTAATGTGAAAAATTGAGTAATGGCTTCATAAGGAGAAGCCCTGAGAAAATGCCTCCTGGATCCCAACTTAGCCTCGATTCGCATGAGCTGCTCCACAGAGTGATGGGCTTTTTTTTTTTTTTTAATTCAATTAGGCTTCAATTATGACCCAGGAAATCAGCCTCCAGCCTCCCTGGGAATCGCAGATAAGAAACAAATCAGACACTCCATGTATTCTGCTTGGACGTCTTTGGATCCATTGTTTCCTCCTTAAAAAGAGTCCTGATGTGTGGTAACTTCTAAGTTTGCAGCATCTTCCCCAAAGCTGTAAATGAGAAGCTTCCAGTGTCATTTGGCTAGAGCTCCAAATAAGATCTGGGTGAGGTTAGAGAATGCACATGCTGACACTTAGGTTAAACAACAACTAAAGGAAATAAACAGGCGCTACTCAGTCTTAAAATCCAATAAAAACCAAGCGTTGCAATAATTATTTGCGGGCGTTAAATGGTAGTGGGCATAAAGTTAAATTTAAAAGTACTACAACACCAGGCTGCCCTTTACTTCTTTGCCCCGACCCTTCTTTCCCAGCATGGGGAACAAGGCATCACCTCCAGCGTCCCTACTCAGGTGGGGCTTCCTGATGGTCAGAGTCGCCCATGAAGCTGTATAAGCATGCATATTCTCCCCACATATTCTGATTCCTGGTCTAGGAGAATCTGTATTTTGTTAAAGCTCCTTATATAGTGCATCCTACTGGTAACTAAACCAGAAAGAACCTGCTGCGAGTTTTCTCCTCAGCCACCCCCTTCCCTAGCCATGAAAAAAATAAAAAATTAAAAAAAGAAGATTCCAATTCCCTGAACAAGTTGAGAACCGCCAGGAGAGTCTTTGAGGATTCTCAGCGGTTCTTCTGACTTTCTGATCCTCGATTTGCCTTTTGAATTAAGGCAGATTGGGTAAATCCGCTTTTCCCAAGTCACAGTGGGGGTTTTATTATCTTGTCGCTTGAAAGAACATGGCATCATCTGCATTTTGGGGTACCTGTTAGAGGTACATCGTCTCGGGCCTTATCCAGTACTGAATCACAGTCTGTGTTTTAACAAGATCTGCACGGTATTTGCAGGCACATTAAAGTTGGGGAAGCTCTGCTTTATCTCTAATAGGCACCCAGTCACTTTTTATAAGTCAAGCCTAAACCATGCTCCTCTGGGCTAGCGTCTTTGCCTGACCATCTCTGCAGTTCTAAATCCCTCCAAGCTTGGGCCTGCCCATTTCTTCTACCATAGGAAGGATGGAGGCTTGACCTTAAAGCTTAGCTGTTCCCTTACACCGTACTGTTTGCCTACAAAAATTTCTAATGTCAACATAGTCCTCCTCTAGCCTGTTTCCAACAGGATAATCTCTAGCTGAGTTTTACTGACCTTGTAGCAGGGACATGCTATTAAATGTGCAGAACATTTCTGAGGACAGCCATTTGTTTAAAATTCGATCTGTTAGCTGCACTCCCTTTCATGAAACAGAAGATATGATCTCAAGTCCCTGGATACAGGTGTAAAAATGGGTAACAGCTGTGTCCTTGTGCTTAGCCGTTCATAGTCCAATGCCAACCAATAGTCAGTTTATCCTTACACAGAGGATGCAGGAAACTAGCACCAACCAAAATGTTATTAATGTTGACACGCCATCACAATTCCAAAGGAGTAACCTATTTGGTTCATTAACGGTCTCCGATAAGAATTTATTCAAATATTGCCATTTGATCTATGGAGAAGTAAAGTACACATCCTTGAAATATTTGAAATACCGATAGAGGGTAAATACTAAGAAATTGAAATTTGAGCTGTTAAAGTGTCTGATATATTTTTTTTAAAGTTCCAGTTACGTCCCTCTTCATTACACAGCTCAGTTGCAAGTTTAATAAAAAGAATTACCTGCCTGTCCATCAAATACTTACTGAGAACTTGCTATGCTCTGGTTACTCTAGCTGGGGGGAAGGACCATTTCTCAAACATTTAATGAAAATCTATGTGCCAGATATAGTGTCCTCAGTAGAAGAGAGATGAGGAAGATACTATCTCTGCCCTCAAAGAGGTTAGTTACTACCCGAACAAGGCATGAAACTAACTGTAATGTGATCTAGTTCTATGAAGAATTTAGGGACTACAGGCATGCTCCCAACAAGGAGAATCACTTCTCTCTTGGGAAGGCTACAATTTCATAGAGGATTTTCCCTTTCTTAAGATTTTTTTTTTTTTTTTTTTTTGAGAGAGAGAGAGAGAGAGCACACACACGTGCATGAGCGGAGGGAGAGGGAAATGCGGGCTCTCTGCTGAGGAGAGAGCCCGATGCAGGGTTCAATATAGGACTCAATCCCAGAATGGTGGGATCATGACCTGAGCTAGAGGCAGACGCTTAACTGACTGAGCCACCCAAGCACCCGGCATAGAGGAATTTCTTAAAGGATTTCCTAGACAGAGGAAATAGGACAATAAAGAAATGCAAGTATAACAATAGCACGTCATATTCACAGACCTATGGGAAATTTAATATGCTTGGAGTTCAAAATTTGTGAGGAGAAGCAGGCGGATGGTGCTGGAGTGGTAGGCAGGGGCCAGACCTTGCATGTTCGTTTTTGGACTTCTTTTCCTCTGGGTTGATGAGAGGCCATTAAAATATTTCTGAGCAGGGAAAAGTATCAGTTCCTGGGTAAGCCTATTACATAAATTGATTCCCCTGATTCTCAAAACATCTCTATGGGAGGAGTAGTACCCCAATGTTGAGGCCAGGAACCAGGTTTACCATTTCCCAGCTAACATGGGGCAGAGTCTAGAGTCAAACCAAACTGTGTTCATCAGTAAATTAACAAGCTAGCTAGAGATTCGGGTCTACCATAGGTAAAGCAAATGGCCAGCAGCCAAGCCCCATGCTATGTGATGTTGACTAGAGCAGCGTGAGGCGCTGGAGGTGGTATGTGGGGGTGGGAATCTTCATAGGCTGGAGCAGCCAGAGACCTCTGTATGCCAGGCCTGGGATTGGCATGGGACTGCCGTTGGAAGGTGAGGATGGCTTGAGGAAACTAAATCTGGGACAGCTAAAGGCCTTCAGTGGACCATGCTGCCCCTCCCAGCCTAATCTTCTGTCGCTGTTTTATTCTTATCTCCCACACTGCCCCCTGTCCTGTTCCAAGTGTTTGCTTGCTGTCTTCTACAGTTTTCTTGCTTTGACCATTTCTCTAACCAGGAGTGAAGAAGGGGCAAGAGAAAGGAAAAGGAGGAGGGAGAGAGAGGAGCTTTTCCTTATCTTCTGTGTATACTGCCATAAGGTCCTGGGAGGTAGGAATCTGGTCTATGCCATGGGAGAACTCTGTGAGCTGGAACTTCCTGGTTGCTGATATGCTAAAGGGGAAACAAAAAATCTACAAACTACCAGCCCAAGCTGGTTGATATAGTTATTCTTCCTGTTAGAAAATTCTGGGGACGCCTGGGTGGCTCAGTTGGTTAAGCGGCTGCCTTCGGCTCAGGTCATGATCCCAGCGTCCTGGGATCGAGGATCGAGTCCCACATCGGGCTCCTTGCTCAGCAGAGAGCCTGCTTCTCCCTCTGCCTCTGCCTGCCACTCTGTCTGCCTGTGCTCGCTCTCTCTCCCTCTCTCTCTCTCTCTGACAAATAAATAAATAAATAAAATCTTAAAAAAAAACAAAAACAAAAAAGAAAATTCTGTGCATGTCGGGAGATGAAGAATATATTGTCTCTACTGACTTTCTTTTTGTAGCCAAATTTTAATCTTCCTCTAGGCAGATGGATTCCTCAGGTAGATTAGAGCAAAATTAATGTGCTCACAGATGAGGCAAAGAAAGCCTATTAATTATAAAAATTTGCCCCCCCATATATACCATGGGTGGTGTCTTTAAGAAATATTTTCGGATCATGGAAAAATGCCAAGACTCCAGAATGATACAAATTTGCTTAAAAATGTCATTTTTATCCAAATTCCAGTTACCCCTTCCCTGGGATAGAGCTGCAGATTTACGAATATTTGCAAATACTATGTCTTCCCATTAAAATGAAAGCATCTCCACAGTTGCTGTATACTCAGTCATACTTTCCCAGTATAATACAGGGTCCTGCCTGTTGACCTCAGCCCCAATTTTATATATAGCTTTACTCCACAAATAAACCCATATTCTTAAGAAGATTTATAGAGACATATGTATATACACACAGGTATATAAGGATATACATATATACACATATAAGGACATACATATACACGTATACAGTATATATGCACACATTTAAGGATATATATGCACTTATATAATAACATATATATGTACCCATCCATATAAGGATATACATGCACCCGTATATAAGGATCTATGTAAGGAATGTATGCAAGTATATAAAGATATATATATGCACCCACATATGCATGTATGTATGTATGCATGTATACACATGCACATATGTAAGGATATATACACATATACCTATATAAGGATGGATACACACACACACACACAGCCCTCTATAAAGATGGATATATACATGGGGCCATACCCATATAAGGATATGTATATAACCTTAAAGTCTCCAAATAAATCTCTTTCCATATCCATCAAGAAATGTATATCAATCTGTCTTGCTCGTTGTCTTTGATATTGAGATAAATTAATAATGAGCCATTCTAATGTGGTTAGTATGTTTGAGCTTTAAATTACAGCTTTTTTTGTCTCATTGATGGTTTTGAATGATTTTCACTCATGAGCGGTTAATTAAAATTTCTGGCCCATTTTTTGATAAGATTTTCTACTTACATAGTCCTTTTGCCACATCTGTACCTGTTCAGTTTATTTAAGAACAAGAGCCTTTGCATTAATTTCCTGTTCTGCTGCCAAAGTTAACCTCCTGGAGTTTTTTAAAAATGTGAGTCTCTCCACGTAGCGACAACACAAAGGCGTAACATAAAAAAAAGGGCTCTGCTTCTCCTCGCCCTTTATTAAATGTGCCGCCACCAACGATAAGCCAGAGTCAGGTTTTATGTTGGCCCGTGGGGATTTTGCGTGTGCATGTATATAAAGTGGTGTGTGCAAAAAGGTGCAAAGTTGGAGAGGGCACAGTGACCTTAGGAAAAGGGGGAAAAATACGCACCCAACGAAACGTGCCGTTGTGAGGAGACGCGCCATAACTTCTGCCCACACGGCTGGTTGTGGCAGAGCCCGTAGGTGGATGGCACCCAGCACTGTGAAGCATTAGGTTTTTAGAAGTGAAGTTAAACTGATAAATTAGACCTCATTTATTGAACAGCAGTTAGAGCCGATTGCCTAGGGAGTCGTTTGACACCTTTGAAGACCCTGCTAACTTAATTGGTGATAGTTTGGGGGCTGAAGGAAACATTTAAGCCAGGAGCAGCAGGACACCGTGCCGCATGAAAATGGAGAAGACAAGCATTCTCTCTGACAAGGGGAGTCATATATAGATTTTTGTGTCCATTGTTTTCGCTTATTTGTGTGTGTGCTTTACTCAGTCAATCAAATATAATTGACACCACTGGGTTCTGTTGTTTTGTAGATGACAGGAACTAATGCAAGGGGAAAAAGCTGGAAGTAAACTTCCCCCTGAAAGGCTGTGAAAAGGTTTTTCCACCCGGCCGTGACATTTTTTGCTCAATTGTATTAATTGATGTAGTGACAAGGCACTTGGAAAGATGATGGATACTGATCACTGCACCCTTTTTAAGGTTGGGTTATATCTTGCTATTAGCATAAGCACTTGCTTGTGCAAGGAATGAATAGTAGCCAGAGAGAACAAAAGAAGAAAGAAGATAGCAGCTTACCTACAGTACGCGCCTGACCGAGGCAGAGCGTTGAGTTGGCCGTAGAAGGGTGCCAAGGCTACATTGGAGATGAGCATTTAGTCAAAGCCAAGCTCAAAATTTTGAACTTAACCTCTAAGCCCCTACTCCTACTGCCTTAGAGGAGATTCTGCCCCAGTTTTTTTTTTTTTTTAATTCATTTTCCCAGAGCAGCAAATGATTGGAAGAGTTTTCTTGAAGTCCCAAGTGCTTATGTGCCAGCATGGAAGACTGAGGGAACCCTCCCAGCTTTGGGGCACCCTGGGACTAGTACTGCCAAATTATTCAGGCAAGGGGAGCTCTAGGTTTCAGGAGGCTCATTTCTCAGAGTCCCTGACAGTGGCAATGATGCGTTAGAGTAGGCCACATGGCTTGGCGAGACCGTGCCAGGGCTAAAATTGCTTTGACTACTCATGGATAGAGCTCTTCAAAGAGGATCTTGAATACTAAAAAAGGGAGACACAGAGGAAGGAGTCCTTTTTTTTTTTTTTTGTCTGCAGAAGTCTTACATGAAGGTTGCAAGAATATTCTGTGTTCATTTGAGATACGTGGAGTTGTGCACTGTCAGCTTGAGTCTTCCTTGGATCATCTCCCATGTGTAAATCCCCTTGAACGTTGTCTGAGTTTATTCTCAATGCACAGGCAAGTGTGTTTTCACTCACACTCTGAAAATCCACTTAATTAAGACATTTAATTCCATTAGTTGATGGAATTTATCCATCGAGTGCTTTCCATAACTTCCGTTGTTTGGCATTTAAATTGTTGGATTGCATTGTTCAATTTTATAAAATTTAGACGGAGGGTGGGGCTAAGGATTAAAGGAAAGTGTCCATTATCAGTAGCTAAATGCATAGTTCCCAGAGGGCAGAAGCCCTCTCTTCACTGTTGTTCCAGGAATGTCTCAAGAAAGCATTTTATAAACCTCATCACAGAAGAATTTCCATAATACATCCTGAGCAAAAAGCACAACTCAGTTTTCCAGAACAAATCCAGGTAGCCTTCCTATTTTTTCGGGCATCGGTAGTTGGTTGTGGCAAGTATACAAGAGAAGTATCTAGAAGGTCTAGTCATGGTGAGTATTTCATGATCTTTCTCAGAGAAAATCCATGAAATCATTCACTCATGTATGCATCTATTTACTCATTCTGTCACGTGTTTATTGAGAACCTGCTATGTGCCAGGTATTGAAGGTATAACCATTAGGGGGGAAAAAAAGGGTAGCTCTGCCCTTCTGGATCATTCAGTCTAGTATAAGACACAGGTATTAATCAGATGAGAAAACACAAGTAAATTTAAAATAAGTTTCAAATGAGGCAAGTGCTCTGAACGAGAGGTAAGTGGTCCTACAGGAGCACTGGGAAACTTCCTATAACTGGGAAACTTCCTGAACTGGGGGTTCAGGGAAGCCTTCACTAAGGAAATAATGACACATAAGTGTGAAACTGAGTTACTTACACCTGAGGAGTTGGGGCTGGGGCAGGAAGGAAAAGGACATTTCAGTCACCAACACATGGCAAGAGGAACAACATCAGGTCTAGGAACTCAACTAAGCCAAGATGACTGACACCCAGGGAGTAACAATGGCTGACACCCAGGATGGCTGAAACTTTGGCTTGTGGTAGGAGCCAAGTGAGCTAGGGACAGGATAGATAGGAGCTGGACGACACAGAGGCCAACACTTTAAAATAACAGTACCCTGTAGGTATGTTGCCCGCTCCCAAGCTCTCCCTTCCTTATTGACTTTTTGCTCTTTTTGTTTTTGAGATCTAGACTGGTGGTTAATAGGTTTTCCAAATATAGTCTGGAGTCCATCTTTCCCACAGCATCCTAAAAACACCGGCCGTAGCCTGAGGCAGAGCAAGAGCGGAGGTTGCAAAGGAGCCAGAGCGCGCATGCTCTCAGTGGCCAGGAGAATCCTGGCTAGCAATGTATCTGCTGTTTCCATTCGAAGCGAAATGAACCCTTGTCATTAGGCATCTTTGACGTTCCGCCTTCATTTCAATTTGGAAAAAGATTCGGAGTAATTGGACAATGAAGACATTTGCCAGAGGGGTGTGATTTGGCTGCGGTGACATGGCGCCATCTTGGATGTGTTCTCCATACTACTCAGGAGCAAAACCCTTTTGGTTTTTAAGAAATAGTGTAAGGAACGACACTGTTTCTGGAATCCTTGCTCCTAAGACCCCTCTCGAAAGAATCTCCAGGCAGAGGAACAAGCCTTGGCCATCACTGATTGCTGGCACCTTGGCTGTGATGACAGCAGTGACAGAAAGAACAGCAGCAGTGGACAGACCCAGACCTTTGAGAGAAGCTGCTTGTTAGCACCAACAGCTCTGCCCACTGTCATCTACAAATACCTACAAAAAGCAAAAGGTGAAGTCATGGAAGTCATCTGTGACTTGCAGTTAAGTCCTGGGAAAGGAAACTGAACATGAATGTGATCCCCGGGGCAGCGATCCTGCTAGGGCGAAGAGCCATGCCTCCCCTGGTGGCAAGTTAGTGTGCTCGACGGGCTTGAGCTCCTCTACCTCCTCCAAACAGAGAGTATGCAACTGACAGTTCCCAAGTCTGCTTGATAAGACATCTGGGAAGGAGACTGAATTATCAGAACACGTATTTCAACAGAGATTCAATCTGCAACACACCTTTGGCAGCAAGCCACACGGTGTCCTATATGATTGGTCAAGTGTCACTGGTTCACGTCTACATTCTACCTTTCATGCCAGTCCAGTACTCAGAAGTCGCCAATTCTGGGGAAGCCCAGCTCATCACTGTCCATGACCCACACTAGTACTCCTTCCCATCTCCACACATTTACTGGGTTTTCTCTGCCTGGAACATCTTCCTATCTACTTAGACCCTGCAGGCCATTAGGGTCCACCCAAGTCCCTCTCTCCTTGGTGTATCCTTTCATTACCCAGCCTACTCTAACTCCTTTCTCCTTTTGGGTTCGAATTACCCCTTAGTGTGTTCACCTGGCCTCCCCAGCAACACTGCATGTAGAACACAGAATACACTGGAATAATATAAGTTAGCTGTTGCTGCATAACAAACTACCCCCAAGTGTTTAGTGGCTTAATCTATCACCATTTGTCAACAACCATTGTTTACAAATCTGTAGGTCAGGGGTATGGTCCTGTGGGTCTGGGCTGGCCTTGGGTGATCTCTACTGTGCTTGTAGCCATCAGCTGCCAGTTACATAGCTGGGTCTAGTGATCTTGGCTGGGCTCTCTCAAATTTCTGTGGCCTTGGCTCGAATAACTAGCTGATTAGACTGGGGCTCAGGAGAGCTCTCAGTCTGGAGGTTGGGCTGGAGGCCTTGTTCACCTGGTGAAGGCAGGAATCCTAGGAGAACAAGATCAAAGCTGAGTTTGGACACCGCTGCTTCTTCATGCTATTGGCC
This sequence comes from Mellivora capensis, assembly GCA_004024625.1. Classification (NCBI taxonomy): domain Eukaryota; kingdom Metazoa; phylum Chordata; class Mammalia; order Carnivora; family Mustelidae; genus Mellivora; species Mellivora capensis. The sequence goes on along the minus strand of PISX010000418.1, from coordinate 122,423 downwards.
ACATACATGTGCATATACATATACAAAACGGACACAAGGAATGAAGAGATACAGCAACAGGGCAGTTAAATCAATTCCAGACCCACCTTACATAGGGGCAAGGGACTCTTCTGTCACTAACCTTTGTCTAGACCTTCTGCCACTCTCTTCATTGGTTCAGACCAGCCCATGACACAGTGATTTACACCAAGCCATACAAAATGATCACTTCCTTAAAACAACAGGGAATTTTATATTCTCTGTAGTTAATCAAAGTTCAGACTCTGCTGTGAGATTTTCATTGAGTTACATAGAATTTCTTTCCACTACTACTATAAAAATCTGTGCTAATGCCAATAAATAAGTAAATAAATCAAAAGCATGGCTCAGATTCCATAGATAGGCCTGTCTTGGGTCCATGCATGTGCCCCAGACCATCCACTTAACCTGGCTTTCTTTTCACTTAAAACAAAAATAAATATTTCTGGCCTGGGAGCTGCCCCAAAGGTCAGGGACCAGTTCTTTACTTACTGCATACTTTGTCCTTCACACACTCCTTTCCACCTCCCCTCTTTCCCGCACCCTAGCTAAAATAACTGTTTTGTTAGGGTTTCACTGTATAGCTTCTTAATTCCAAAAATGTTCCGGTAGGACTTGGGTTTGATAGATTCCCCCTTGTCCATGCTCTGAAACAGTTTGTGCTCTCGACAAGTGTACAGTTAAAAATCTAATTCTTTGGTAAAGAAATAGGCTGGGAATGTCCTCTGAGCCAGGGAGAAACAGCCAGTTTGAAATCATCTTTTCACGACCAGTTTTGTAAAAGAAAGGCACCGAAAGCCAGAGCTTCAGGGTCTAGGGTCCTCCTGCTGTTTCAGGTACTGTAGCAGACTCCAGAAGGGCAGTGTTGAACAAGAGATACATGGTCCCTGTCTCTAAAGTGCCTGTTCCAAAGGAGGGAAACACACATCCACGCACACACAATATCGACAACAGATTCTAGGAAGAAGATCAAAATGGGTGACATGATGGACACGGCCTGGTGGCAGTCTGAGACTCTGCATCAGAAAAGGCTAAACAAAGGACATAACATTTCATCTAAGCCTCGAGCAGGGAAAAAGCTAAGCCAAGAGCCGCGAAGAGCCCATTTCACAAGGAAGAAATCACTTCTGCCAAGGCCCTACCGTAGATACGATTTCAGGGTGTTTGGGGAAGAGCAAGTGAGCCAGGACTGCACAAACATGATGGTGGCTGTGTGAGGTCTGGTGATCCAGGAGGCAGATCTGAGATCGAATTAGAAAGGCAAGAGATTTATTGGGGGTATTTCCCTGGAAATACAGAGGGGAGAAGAAGCGGATGGAGGCTGTGGGATCCCTGGATCATGATGCAGGTCTGACGCCTGGGAGAGGAGAGGGAAAAGGAAGAGGAGGGGGAGGGAAGAGCCTCACACTCGCGTGCAGCCAGGTCATGTGCCCATTTGAGGACTTCCATGTGGAGCACAAATGGCCCAGCTCCAATGTCCCTGACATGCTGAGTCCTTAGCTCTCAGCTAAGGGGAGAGCGTGGCCTCAGGGAGAATGTGGTAGCAGCTGGAGCCCCTGGCCAGTAGGTTCTCTCTAGAGGAAAATGTGAGTGGCATGCCTCCATGGCTGACATAGCAGCTTCAGAACTTCTCTGTAAAAACAACTCAGTGCCACTCTGCCAGGAAGAGGGAATCTTAAAGTTACATGTACTGTGTTACCTAACTTCAGTGGTTCCCATTTGGGGGAATTTTGCCTGTCCCTCCCCCACCGTGAGGGATACTTGGCGATGTCTGGTGATAGTCCAGTTCACATCTAGTATGTGTGTGAGGGGCTGGCCTCTGGTGAGTAGAAGCCAGATGTCCTGAGAAGCATCCTACAATATTCAGGATAGCCCTCCACACAAAGAACAAGACGCATGCCTTGTTCAATTGTGCTTCGCTTTATTGTACTTTGCATACGCTGCCTTTTTTTATACATGGGAGGTTCCTAGCCACCATGTGTTGGCACCCTTTCTCCAACAACATTTGCCCGTGTATCTGTCTCACATTTGGTAATTCTCAAAATATTTAAGACTTTTTCACCCTTACTATGTTTGTTGTGACGATCAGGGAGCTTTAATGTTAATTTAAATATATTTATATATATAAATATATAAATGTTAATTTAAATATATTTATATATATAAATATATAAATGTTAATTTAAATATATTTATATATATAAATTATATTTAATTATATATATAAATGTTATATATATATATTATGTAATTAAATATAAATGTTTTGGGCACCTGGGTGGCTCAGTGGGTTAAGCCTCTGCCTTCAGCTCAGGTCACGATCTCAGGATCCTGGGATCGAGCCCCACATCAGGCTTTCTGCTCAGTAGGGAGTCTGCTTCCCCCTCTTTCTCTGACTACTTGTGATCTCTCTCTCTGTCAAATAAATAAATAAAATTTTTTAAAAAATAAGTAAATGTAAATGTTTTGGGGCACCATGAACAACACCTATATGAGATGGCCAACTGAACCAAAAATTGTTCTGTGTGTCCTGACTGGTCCACAGACCAGCTGATGCCCCCATCTTTCTCACTCTCTCTCTTTCTCCTCAGCCTCCCTATTCCCTGAGATGCAACAGTGTTAAAATTAAGCCAGTGAATACCCCAACAGCGGCCTCTATGTGTTCAACTGAAAGAGTCACACATCTCTCACTTGAAAGCAAAAGCTAGAAATGACTAAGTTTAGTGAGGACGACATCTCAAATTCTGAGACCGGCCAAGAGGTAGGCCTCTTGTATCGTATAGTCAGCCAAGTTGTGAAGACAAGGGAAAAGTTCTTGAGGGAAATTAAAACGTTAGTCCAGTGAACACGTGAATGATAAGAACATCAAACAGCCATATTGCTGATAGGGAGGAAATTTTAGCAGGTCAGTGAGAAGATCAAACCAACCACAGCATTCCCTTAAGCCAAAGCCTAATCCAGAACAAGGCCCTAACTCTCTTCAATTCTGTGAAGGCTGGAAGAGGTGAGGAAGACGGAGAAGAAAAATTGGAAGCTTACAGAGGTTGCTTCATGAGGCTTAAGGAAAGGAACTGTTTCCATAACACAAAAGTCAGAGGCAAAGCAGCAAACCCTGATCTAGAAGGTGCAGTAAGTTATCCAGAAGATCTAGCTAAGATCATTCATGAAGGTGGCCCCACCAAGCAACAGATCTTCAATGTAGATAAAGCAGCCTCATACTGGAGGAAGATGCTACCTACTACTTCCGTAGCTAGAGAAGAGAAGTTGGTACCTTGGCTTCAAAGAACAGGCTAACTCTCTTGTTATTGTTAGGGGCCATACAGCTGGTGACTTCACAGCTCTTTTACCATTTCTGAAAATCCTAGGGCCCTTAAGAATTACGCTAAATTAGGGCAGCTGCTAACTCAAAGTAAATTGATAACCATCTGGAAAGGATTCACCATTCTAGATGCTGTTAAAAACATCCATGATTGATGGGAAGATGTCCAAATGTCAAACATTCATGGGAGTTTGGAAGATATGGATTCCCACCCTTATGAATGGCTTTGAGGGATTCAAGACCCCTGTGGAGGAAGTCACCACAGATGTGGTAGAAAGAGTAGAAGAACTGGAAGTAGAAGGGGAATCTGAAGATGTGGTTGAATTGCTCTAATTTCATGATAAAACTTTAATGGATGAGGAGTTGCTTCTTAAGGATGAGCAAAGCAAGTGGTGCCTTGAGAGGGAAGATGCCATGAAAATTGTTGAAATGACAACAAAGGATTTAGTACACGACAGACACACATTGAGAAGCCAGCGTGAGGGTAAAATGCCACACAAACCCAGGATGCCCGCCTTATCTACCAGCCAGTGGTACCAAAATCTCATATATTGTTCTCACTGAATGCACGATGGAGGAATGATAAACTTTTTTGTCAGAAGGGAAGAAAACAGCCTCTAACTGTATCTTTCCATGCAACCCATGCCATGTTCTTCATAGAGTTACCACTCTAATTTAACAGGTAATTGTTCCACAAGTTTTAGTTAGAGGTGGGGGGAATGAAACCCCCATTTTCCATTCCTAGGAAGGAGCCCAAACACTGTCTTCTTTATTCCCTTTCTCTGGGACAAAACTGTAGCTGCAAAAATGCTCTCAGAGCTGAGAGAACACTTTCACAGCCAAGAGTGGAATTTCTCAGAGCAAATAGGAGAATAAGAGTCTTGGAAATAATTTATTTGAAAATATGAAAGTCGCCCAACACATGAGATCACTCTTGGCAGCCAAAAGAAAAAGAAAGAGAGAGAGAGGGAGGGAAAGAAAGAAAGAAAGAAAGAAAGAAAGAAAGAAAGAAAGAAAGAAAGAAAGAAAGAAAGAGGAAAGAAAAGAAAGAGCAAGGAAGAAAGAAACAGAATTGACCATGTGCTCACAATGTGCAAAAACCATGCCCAGCCTTCCAAGAGCTTGGCTGAAGGTCGCAGGAAGAAATCAGACAGGCAGAAATTTTTGAAAGAAGAAAAGGAAAGGAAAACCTGTTCAATCCTCTGCCTCCAGCCAGCACTGACGCCCATAGGAGATGGAGCAGTAGGTGATCCTCCTGAAGCAAAAAGAAATTTCATTGTCACGAAACACTGCTGGGGAAAGATGGGTTAGGAAGAATGAAGTGAATTGAGAGATAGAGGTTATCTGTGGATTTCAAGTGTCTGTTTCACTCTTGTTCCACTTTATTGTAAACAATCATTAAGTGACATGAAAGTTTTGTAAAAGTACCCAGAAGAACGAATGAGAAGAGTTGGCAGAGTTCTACGATGACTTTTCTTGGTCGATGACATTGTTTGGCAAGCAGTATGATCTTACACTTCACATAGCGTAAAGGTCCAGCACAGCAATTACAATCTGATAATAAAATTGTCGAGTGTCTCTCTCCTTTATAGCTAATGTAGGCTTTACTTACAAGGAAAAAAATCAGTATCGGTTTCCGTTAGGAGCCTGGCTTCCATTCATGGCAAGCATCCAAGGAACAGAGACTCTTGGTTTGAGCTTCTTATATTATGTAAGGAAATTCACAGACAGAAGGGTATGCACTAAGTCTGCAGGGGCCGAGACCCAACTAAGGATTTTTAAACTGACTTGGGCCATTTAAATCTTGGTAAGATTCAAGAAAGGGATTTGCCTTCTCTTTTTTCAGTCTGAGGGAGAAACAGACCAATTTGGAAGTTGGAAAATATGGACCCCAGCATGCGCTCTTGGCGCCATGACCTTGACAAGGAAGCCCATCATCGCTGACCTTCAGATTTTTTTTGGAGGTACCTGCCTGCCCTTACCTCACTTAACAGGAAATAAATTCTATACCCGAAATAAAATCCCTTTGGCTCTTTGGAAAGCAAGAAGCCACGGAAGAAAGACTTTTTAGATAATTTCCTCTCCCTCGATGGGCTCAGATCCAGGAGACAGAGGAAAAAACTGCCAGTTCCCCACCCCCCCCCCCCCCCCCCCCCCCCCCCCCCCCCGCCCCTGCCCTGGTTACACATTCACTCACATTCACTACCCAAGGCTTCCCGTTTTGATGGTTCCCCTTGATCAGAAAATGTAGAGCGCAAATGTGTGTTCTCAGATGCAGGAAAAATAAACATCCACGAGCTTCAGAAATACACACGAGGAGCCTTCAGCTTGTGTGATTCACTACAGCTTTTGACACTCTTCACAAATCAAGTCTGATTGGGTTTCTCATTGAAGCGATCTGACAGCCTAACCAGGAGGCCTCCTGGGGTGGTTCTTTCTTCTTCCTCTTCTCCTTCTTCTTCCCCTCCTTCTTCTTCTCCTTCTTCTTCTTCCTCCTCTTCTTCTTCTTCTTCTTCTTCTTCTTCTTTTTTTCCTTAGTAATAGATTAAAAACAAGCCCAGAAAATAGTCAGTTTGGAAGTGGTAGCATCCAAACTTAGTTTTCTTTTTTATTTATTGTCATGCAATTGCTTCTCTAACACACTCTATTGATCTTGAGCGGGAGGCAGGGGGGTTGGAGGGAAGAGGGGCATTGCTCAGAGTCCGGCCTCTCTGGTTTGGTCCTGAGGGAAAGAAATAAATAGTCCCCACCTAGAAGAAGGGGAGGAAGGGGGGAAAAAAACCCCAGAAGATTGACTGGTTTGCAAGGGATCCCAGTGGATTCCTGCTTACACCAGAGCATCATTTAAGCCTATGTTCTTCCATCTACCTTGTTTGCAGTAAATAGCTGCCCATTATATCAGGTCAGGCAAGTGCCGGGGCGTCACAGCTCAGTGGCCGTGATCTGCCCACAGAGTAGCAAGAAAGGTCCCCCAGAGGGCAAATGCGTATGTCAAGTTCTGGAGCCATCAAGGTTCTAAGCGACAGCTTATCTTGAGGGTTTAAAACATGCAAGTTGTCCCTGCTCGTTTCTGTCTCCTCCCCCACCCACCTCTCCCGCTTGTCTCCATCCCCTCCCCAATTACCTTCCCCCACCCCCCACCAACCCCCAGTCTTTTTTTCCTCTTGACACTCGGCTTGAAAGAAGACAGATGCTGGAGCAGTTTTCCTTAAGTTGGCTCTAATTCCATAAGGTGCAATCCACCAAACACAACTCTGTCCATCTTTTGAAAAGGCTAAGATCCTGAGGCAGCCCCATTTATTATTCGTCTTGACACGAACACAAATATTTTCAGATGGGTTGGAGCCTGTCACTTCACTATCCTTATGTTCTCTGCCCTCAATAAATAACGCGCATTAAAGTTCTTAAAGGCAAACAAAGAACTGTATCCAGGGTACCATTTGTCCTGCAGTTGCCATGTTTAATTGAACATTTTATAGCACTCTAATGCCATGTCAGGTTCTTAATGTGACGTGTGCTCTACTCTTACATTATCAGGGGCTAAGAACGTCATAGAAGCTTCTTGGATTCGTGTGCATGAGAAGCAAGATTTATCCCGTGCACTTCGCTGAATCATTTATGAGCCGCCTTATCTCACACAGGCAATTTTATAACTCATAAATGGCCCCTCTGGTCTGCTGTCTGGATTTTGTTTACTGTAAAATCCCAAAATAGTATGACTATTTTCAAGAGAGTGAGCTAAATTTCACCGCAGGATAGAATTACTCAGTACCTGGCCTTTGCCATTTAGTGGTCCCTGATAGGAGACGTGGAACCGATGGCAGGCTGGGGGGTATGAATGTCTAGCCTTTTGGGGAATGTGGTCTTATGGGGCAAAGGTGAGAGCCCGTGTGTGCTAAAACCTTAATGCAATTATGGTGGGAAGCAGTGACCTCCAGAAAACCTACTCTAGTCAGAGCCAAATAGCAAGGGAACTGCTGGCTGCTTCCATCCCCACAAAAATCAGCCTTGTCTCAGAAAGAGGCACACATCAAATCAACACTGAAAAAGTATAGGGTGTTGGTTCAACCAGCAAGAGATTAAATGTTTTTAAAAAGAGAAAAGGAAACAAGAATGGTAAATGGGGGTTGTAAAAGAATTGTGGGGAGCTATGTTTCATTGTGTCGTTTTCATTGAGGGAAGACTTTGAAAAGGAGATGGCGGGGCACTGAGTCCTTGTATTAGAGAGAACCTTGTATTAGTAATGCTCCCTGCATTACTGAATCCCCGTGCTGGACCCAGTCCTCAGCTCTGCCTAGAGAGCTAGCTGTCAGCCATCAGCCAGATGGCACCGTTCCATCCCAGCATAGTCGTGGACAATGTAATTGAAACCTGTTTCAGAGACGGCCTATCCAGACAATGTGGTTTTCACCAGTGCACAGCCCTACTGTCCCATTTTCTCCTGAGTATTCAGAGTTTCTCTGCGTATTTCTGGCAATAAATGCAAGTTGATGTGTATTTCTCAGGTTTGTATACATCATGGGGCCCCATTAGCTTGTACCAAAGCTCCCATGTCATGTATAAAATAAATGATTTTTTGAATCAAAAGCATATATTTAATTTCCCCAAAATTCCCTTTACAAGTCATTCATAAGCCAACAGTGGGAAGGATTTGTTGATGTTTTTCATGGGAGCCTGTGCTGCACAGTGAGTTAGAGTTGTGTCTCATTGCTATCTCTGCTATTTGCTTCTGGAGTCTTGGGTTTACTCATCTTTAAAATGAAAAGAAAGAGATTTCTATTGTAAGCCTGTTAGGCAGATTAAATACCAGGTCTAGGAACCAGTATCCACAAATTTCATAAACACTAAATAAATGCCCGCTCTTGTTTTTCTTGTGTTCATTATTACCAGATTCAGGTAAGTTTGATTGTGAAACCCCAGAGAAGACTGTGTCTAACCCTTGGCAGACATTTGATCACTGTCTTTTTCTTTAACTTTCCATCATGGCTTACTGTAGTGGCAGGATAAGGGTGGGTCAGTCAACTGCATTAATTTTTTTTATTTCCCCAAAATTATGTTGAGTGCCTCCCAGATTCAGGCATTATGAAAAATAACAAGAAAGATGGCAAATACTCCAGCTGAATTGTCATAAGGCTTATAGTTACAGCTGAAAACTTCAGTCTTGGAGCTCATGTGAAATATCCAGATAGGTTTCCAAGGTAGGTGGGGAGATTCTGGGTTCTATCCACCTACCGTGTACCCCTGAACCCACTAAATCTAATGATTTGAACTTTTTGGTCCAAAAAGTTACTCCATCTTTTGTAGATTTCTTTGAGTCTCTTTTCTTGACTGAATTCATCATAAAGGATAGCTGACAGACCATTCTTATCATTCCATCCTTCTAGTCGTTGTAGAAACTTCTGTTATTAAAAGGTTTCTTACAGATGGGCAATTCATATCAAGCCTATAATAAATCTTTCCATTTTCCCGAGGATGCAAATGTGAGAACCATCAAAGAAATTCAATTATAAAAACCTATTTTCATTCAGTTAAGGACAGGAAAATTTATTATGGGCCGCTGTTTGCCATGTTTCACATGGGCATAAATGAATCCAATTTCAATCAGGGTTTCAACTCTGTCCTAATGGGTTTTGACTGGACTAAACACAAGTCTCTTGCTTGAGAAGACACAATTCTACAAAGACACCTAAGGAATGAAGACAAAGGTAAGACAGATTCCTACACACATCTAGGATTTGGCTCTGGATGTTTCATTTTGTTTTGTTTTTTTAGGTAGGGTACATAGGAGCTAGGACAATCATGATATTGATGGGTGGCTTTTGTCCTCTGGAACAACCAGGAGGCAAGACAGATAGCAACCTGAGAAGAAAAGAGTGAAAACATGCCATCACGACTCTCCTGGGCACCCATTTGTTCCTCAAAGACGTGTGCATGGTTTCTCTACCCCAAGTTGCTATGTTAGGGATCTTTTTTTTTTTTTAAGATTTTATTTATTTATTTGATAGAGAGAGATCACAAGTAGGCAGAGAGGCAGAGAGAGTGGGGGAAGCAGGCTCCCTGCTGAGCAGAGAGCCCGGTTCGGGGCTTAATCCCAGGACCCTGAGATCATGACCTGAGCCGAAGGCAGCGGCTTAACCCACTGAGCCACCTAGGCGCCCCGCTACATTAGGGATCTTGAGGGGTGCTTAAGTACCTAGATATGTAGGAGCCTTGCCTTCTTTGTAGTATCCTGGATTTCATATCCTTTCTCTAAAAGGCTTACTCACTCTGCTCACTTACGGGACAGGGAACTGCATGATGGAGAAGTTGTACTCTCTTTCAGCCATAGGATGTGAGTCAAGTGTCAAAAGGAAGTTGCTCCAAATGAAGTCCAAAGCAGGTTTCCACAGCACCCCCAGGCCCCAGGTGGCAGAGTGGATCCAGCATATTGGTACCGTGTCCTACACAATAATTTGACATTACTTTCATATCATATATCACTCCAACCCTGCATATCTCCTGCACATACCCAATTCCTCTCCCAGGTATATGCCATAGAGACTTTGCTGCCTATGTGCACCCAAAGAACTATACAAGGCTCATCTTAGCACTGTTTGTAACAACAAAAACAAAATGATCCAAGTGTCTACTCAGGAGAATGAATAAGTAAACTTTAGTATTTTCCCACAAGAGACGATTACAGAGCAGTGAAACGAAATAAATACTATCTTCATGCAATCACCATATTAAAACATAACAAGGTATAAAAAAAATAAGTCACATAGATATGTGGTATATATATACACACAGATATGTATAAATATAATGATGCTATTCTTATGACTCTCAGAAACATACAAAAACTAAATCTGAGGAAGTATTTACGTCCAGGAGTCGGTGTAGGTACAAGGAGGAGTATCTAAGTAGTTCCAACTGTGTATTAGCAATTTTCATGGTTCTCAGCTGAGTAGTAGGTGTACTAGTGGTTATTTTATGACTATGCCTTATGGTTTACATATATCCTTCTGCATGTTTGAGATATCACATGAATAGGCCGCCTGAGTGGCTCCGTTGGTTGAGTGTGCAACTCTTGGTTTCCACTCAGGCATGATCTCAGGGTCCTGGAATTGAGACATGGGGGTGGGCTCTACATTCTGCAGGGATTCTGCTTAAGGATTCTCTCTCTCCCTCTTCTCTTCCTCTCCTTCTCCCCCGACTTTTGCACACACACTCTTTCTCTCTCTCAAATAAATGAATCTTTTAAAAAATACATCACATGAAAAAAATCCCATTAAAAAAAATTTTACCTATGGGGCACCTGGGGGACTCAGTTGGTTCAGTGGCCAACTCTTCATTTCCGCTCAGGCCATGATATCAGGGTCATGCGATTGAACCCCAAGTGGTGCTCTGTACTCAGCACAGAGTCTTGCTTGAGTTTCTCTCTCTCCCTCTGCCCCTTCCCCGATGGCCCTCCCTAAATAAATAAATAAAATCCTTGAAAATAAATATATAAAAATAAAAAAATCTTACCTAAAACAAATAGTGGACTTCAACCACATATAGGTGGACCTCATCCTGATCTGTAATTTCTGAGCTCCTGATAATGAGAGATAATGTATTTTTTTCTGAGCCCATCTGCAAGTCTTGCTTGAAATTTGCCAATTATCTATCTAAAATTTGCCATTATCTATGGGCCTTTTTCACATCTGTCATGGCTCATAAGTGAACTTCTAAGAGTCACATTCACTTGATAAAGCTTCCAGAAACTTCCAGAACTTTCCAGAGAGTTTCCAGGAACTCTCTAAAATTGCCAGGCTTAATATATCACCTGCAATTGCCCATATTCCCATTTGGGATCCCAGCAACATGACTTTTTTGTTGAGGGACTTCACAGAGATTTGCATGCAGACTCGTAAAATAAGAAAGGAGTCCTCATAATGGTCTATGCTTTTTAGGCTGATAAATTTCCAGAGCAGCTTTCTTTCGAAAAATCCTTGCTATTTTCTCCTACTTCAAAATAGGCTACAATAACCTATCTTCATTTCTCGGTGGAACAGGAAGTAGGTAGAGGTTATACCCATTCCTGGTTTTGAACCTTGGAAAAAGGCACTACTCAGAATCATGAGGGATTGTACTAATGAAGGTATCTTTATTCCTTATATGCGTAGTTGAAATATATAAAGGGACGACTGGGTGATTCATTCGTTAAGTGTCTGCCTTCGCCTCAGGTCATGATCCCAGGGTCCTGGGATGAGCCCCACATTGGGGTCCCTGCTCAGTGGGAAGCCTGCTTCTCTCTCTCCCACTCCCCCTGCTTGTGTTCCCTCTCTTGATGTGTCTCTGTCAAATGAATAAATAAAATCTTTTTTAAAAAAAGAAAAATAAAAGTTAAAAATATGGAAGGACAAATATGGGTTAGTAATTCTTAATTACTTCGTGGCAGATCTCAGAGCAGAAAATGTTTTATCCCTTTAGTTTGAAACACAGGGAACTATTACCCTTGCATTATCAAACAAACAAACAAACAAAAAATGCCCAAATGGAAAGAAAATATTAAGGTCGGAATTCTGAAAACACCTTAAAGTTCCCAATGGAGACCCACTATGGCAACAGCAGTTTTTTTGACCCAGTGATTAGGAAATGCCATGATGAGAGAAATTATTGGTTATAAAACCACAGCAAAATATGTTGACCTAATGGCAATTCCTCAAAGGTAAGTCAAAACATTCCACGAGCTTCTCTTATTGATTGTTGTTCCCGTGTGCCCCTCTGGGAACACAACAGCAAAGAAATGTTTTGATTGGAGCAAGAGTGACCTTTTCTATGGAAGCCTTTTAATGCTGTGATAGGTTGAAATAACTAACTGAAAAGATAACCAAGTGGGGGGGGGTACCTTATCATTCTGTGACCCATGGGGAAATGGGCATTTTTACAGTTTCCTTCAGAATCGGGGCTCGGGTAAAATTTCTCCAGGCCAGCTCGGCAAGGCTGCGTTCTTGATGGTGAGGTTTGATGTGGTTGTGTAACCACAGGAGGAGCAGCAGTGGACATTCAGGTGGCCAGTAGCTGTGGCATCACCACGCACGCGCAGACAGGGAAGCGTGAACTCGGGGACAGTGACGAGAGGTGCCATCTCGGATGTGCCCGCCACCATGACCTGTCCTTGCAAATACCTTATCTTACCTCCCCGCAGCCCTTCCACATCGCCCATGTGAGCCTTACTTTATAGCTGGGAATTCCGAGGTCCAGACCAGTAAGTCACTTGCCTGAGGTCACACGGCGAGGGTGTGGCAGTCTGATTCTAGGCACAAAGCAGGGTTTCCAACAATGAGAATTAGGGATGGATGAGGGGATCGGAGGCATTTTTTTTCCCTATAGTTTGTTTTGTTGTAAAGATTTTATTTATTTATTTATTTGATAGAATGAAATAGAGTATAAGCAGGGGGTGGGAGAGGAAGAAGCAGTCTCATGGGGCTTGATCCCAGGAGGCTGGGATCATGAGCTGAGCTGAAGGCAGACACTTAACGGACTGAGCCACCCAGGGGCCCTGATTGGTAGCTTATCTTAAGAGGACATCGTCAAATTTGAAGGATATCTGCTGTGAATAATTGCTGAACAGCCCCTACAAGACAATAACTGGTTTCTACATTCAGCCCTTTGGCACGGTAAAAACAAAAGACAAGAAGTGGGCTCAGTGTCTTTCTGCTTGAATTCAGCATTTTGGTCCACATCTTGCTTCCTCTTTCCCCGTGAGGGGATTTTACCTTCTTTGAGAACTAGAAGCATTTCTTCGTGTTAGCAGTCTGTTCTATTTATCAACAGTTTCATTCACCAGATCTCGGTATTTAGCTCAAGCCGATGGGAGGACAAAAATATGGCAAATAGTTCCAGAAAAACAAATACTTAATGTACAACCTGAGTCTCTTTGAGCCTGCCGTCTTCACGCACAATTCACCGACTATCCTATCTGGTATAGAATAGCATGAATCCGGAGAGAGCGTATAGTCAAGGACATGCTGTTCTAATTTCCCCAAGTAAAAAACATACCTACAAGTTGTTGTCATCATTGAAATGGACTTTGAAATGCACAGACGTTGAGAAATGGTGTAGTAACTCAAATAGCTGATGAGACCTTCAGAAATAAATGAGAAGAAGATGCTCCATACCTGAAGGGTAGCAAATAAATGTTTCTCAGAGTTCTTCAAATAGAAATCTAATCAAGGAATCAAATATTAGTACCTCACAGGGGTAAAGAGCATAGGTTCTGGAGACGGTCTCCCTGGGTTCAAATCTCTGCTCAGTTGTTCTATATCTATATGACCTTACATGATAGTTGAACTTGTTATGCTTCTGTTTTCTCTTTTGTGAAATGGGGAAAATACCACCCCCTACCTTCTAGGCTTATTGTAAAGATATATAATTTAATCCACACACAGCCTTTCTGTTAGCGTTGGGCACATCATAAGTGCTGCATATAGGTTTTGCCTTTATTGATAAGGCACCCAAACATGCTGTATTTGGAGAAAAAAGGAGCCATGAAATGGAGTTTTTCAGCCAAGCAGCAACTGCGAAGATTTCTGTACACAAACTTCTATTCCATCGTGCTCTGATAAAAGTATATGGGGTCAGTCATGAAGAAAAACTTAAAATGGAGTTTGGCTCTAGCATTTCCAGTTTTATGGCCTACCACTCTTCTGCTTTTTCTATGCTCTTACCTTATTTAAGGAGGCCAGTGTTTTCTGAAACTTCATAATAACTCATTCGATCATTCTACCTATATTCACTGAGTTCCTACTATGTGCAAAGCATGTTCTAGATACAGGAGACAGTAGTGACTAAGATAATAAAATTCTTCCTTCTCTGGAACTTAATCGTAAGTACGGATGATGGGGGTGGGAGCAGGGGGAAAAGTATGTCCATAAGCCAAGAAGGTGGTAGTAGACTGAAGTTTTAAGATCAAAATAACGAAGTGAGGGGCACCTGGGTGGCTCAGTGGGTTAAGCCTCTGCCTTCGGCTCTGGTCATGATCCCAGGGTCCTGGGATCGAGCCCCACATTGGGCTCTCTGCTCAGCAGGGAGCCAGCTTCCCTCTCTCTCTTTCTGCCTGCTGCTCTGCCTGCTTGTGATCTCTCTCTGTCAAATAAATAAATAAAATCTTTTGAAAAAAAATGATGAAACGAAGAGTAATGGAGAACAGGGTAGTTGACTTTAGTTGAGATACATAGGTCTCTCTAAGTAAGTGATACTGAAACTAGAATCTTTTTTTTTTTTTTTTTTTTTTTTTGTCAGAGAGAGAGAGAGAGAGAGAGAGAGCACAGGCAGAGGCAGAGGGAGAAGAAGCAGGCTCCCTGGCGAGCAAGGAGCCCGATGCGGGACTCGATCCCAGGACGCCGGCATCATGACCCGAGCCGAAGGCAGCTGCCCAACCAACTGAGCCACCCAGGCGTCCCTGAAACTAGAATCTTAAAAAAAAGGCACAGCCATTCAGAGACCTTGGGAAGCATCCTGTGCCAAAAGTCTGGGGCAAGAAACAGCTGGGGATTTGAGGAACCAGAAGTGTACTCCGGTGGGAATGTATTCACGATGAGGCTGGATAGAGGAGCAACATTTTTCCCTCAGTCCACGTGGTTCAGGCTCATGAGTTTGGCTATTAACTTTTACTTGACATGCAGTGAGAAGTAATTGGAGAGGCTTTATGTGGGGAGGCAGCAATCTGAGTTATATTTATAAATATTTTTGGTGTTCTGTGAAGAATGAGTAAATAACTCATTTTTTTTTCAGTCTAAATGAGTTTCGAGATACACCTTATTACATTTACGTTTCTCCTAGCCCAAACTCCTTTGAGTGGAATTTTTGGCTTCAGAAAGCAACTGTTGGCCTATGTTTTGCTCCTGAATTTGCTGCCTGGGACCAAAGGAAATGGAATTCTTGTGAGTTCCTTGATGGATGAAGTTTTCCTTCCTTGGGTAACGTTTACTTCCGAGGGAGGAAGGAGGACATTCTCCTAGTTTTGGTTCCTTTGGTTCCTAGAAACTGCTGAGGCACTGGACTGGAACATTCTTTTTCTCAATGGCAGGCCCCAGATGGTGGGTCCCAAGGACACCTCCCTATGAGCTAGACCAGCACAGACCATTTTCTTTTTCCTTCTTTCTTCTGCTCTGGTTCTGCTCAGTGCTGAGGGTGAGTCCAACTTCACCATCTCTCTCCCCACACCGTGGCCTGCTGTGAAAGGTACTCAGTGGTTGTGACACCACCCTTCACAGCTAGGCACCCAGCTAGGCACGCCATTTTCTGCTCTTTAGCTTATGGTGCAAAGGAAGAAGCCTACACTGCCCTCAACTCCTTCACACAGAGGTAGAGGTGACACCCATCACCAGAGCTTACTGCTCTGGGGTGCATTTATTCTGTCACTGAAAGGGAGTACATCCTGAATGCTCACACACTTCAGCCTAAAAACGCAGTTCTTCTCTGAATGAGTAGGTGGTCCCTTTAAATTGAGCTTCTGGAGAAACCATGAAGATCATTCAGAAGAGAATCAGAAGAGAAGAGACAGGCCAGCCTGGGCAACAGCCAATGAAAATGGTAGTAATAGTAACAGCACAATTATATATATTGTTGCCTTGAATTCACAAAGAATCTATGAAGTAAGTACTATCCCTCCTGGTTGGTTATTGTTATTTGTTTTTTATCCCACCTGTTTTATAAGTGAAGAAAATAAGACTAAGAGATGTTCAGTAGGTTGGCCAAAGTCATGCAGCTTTTAACGAGAGTCAAGGCTCATGACCAAGCAGTCTGTCTTCAAAGGTTGTATCTTTCCTCCTATTTCTTTTTGAAGTATGCAGTTTTACACCTAATTATATGGCCTTCCATTAAGAAGTAATGTTGAATGCTCTGTAGAAGCAGAAAACTTAGTGGAAATACCAACAGGATATAATCCTTTGGACCAAAACTACATCTTATTCAAGATGCACCAGTTGAATTTACTCCCTGTGCTCTCTTCATGACATACCAAAAACACTTGTCCCAGAGACCATCAAAGATGATTTTCTAAAGCAGAAACAGACCCATAAACACAGAGCACAAATTGGTGGTTGCCCAAAGGTGGAGGAATGAGCAAAATGGGGGAAGAGGAGTGGGAGATTCAGGCTTCCAACTGTGAAATGAAGAGTCGAGGGGATGAAAGGCACAGCATAGGGAATATAGTCAATGATGTTCTAATAGCATTGTACTGTGACATATGGTAGTTACACTTGTGGTGAGCATGATGTAACATACAGTCTTGTCCAGTCACAGAGCTGTGCATCTGAATCTAAGGTAGCATTATGTGGCAACTCTGCTTCATTGAGAAAAAAAAAAAAAAGACTAACAAAGAAAAGATGTCTTCCTAGAGGAAGCAATGCCTAAGCTGAGTTTTAAGCAAGATTCAGGATTTAGCTAGACAAAGCTCTATGTCCAGGATGAGTACAAGCAGCATTTCTTTACAAAATGAAAACTTTAAAAGTGAAGGGACTAGGGCTTTGGTATATCACCATAACAAGGATCATGCTGCTAAACACAGCTGGTCTCAGCAAACCATCATCATTGTATAGAAATAAATATGGCTAGTGGGGTCTTCCCATTCTTTGGGCAAGCTGACTTTAGTACACTCTCAAAAAATAAATAAACAAGGAATAGATAATGTCTGTCAGCCTCTTAGTCTTGATAAGATCTAGTCCACACAGGGTCCTGATTAAAAGAGACCTGCATTTCCGAGAGCCATATTGTGTATTTCTCTATAGTAGCACCGTGATAAAATCAAGTCTGGCCAGATTATAGAGAATCACTATTTTTTAAAGTCTCAGCACATATTAATATAATAAATCTAGCCACACTAGCAGATAAGATTGCATTCTGGCAGGATTCTTTTTTGTTGTTCTTGTCATTGGTGTTATTTACCAAGATGGCAGAATGGTTTTTAATGGTTTCTCATTTTTTGCCAATCTTTGGAGACAGAAGAGACATGTACCTGTATGCTTGAAGAAATGCAGTTTTGCTCTGTCCTCAAGAAGACAAGTGTGTACTGTATGGATGCTAGATATTTTCTAATGCATGTGTATACCCAGCGTCAGTCTTGCAGCCATTGCATTGCTTTGAAAAAGCTCATTGCATCTAGATTTCTTAGGCAACCACAGAAAGCTAGTATGTGGGAAAGCAGTCTTTGCAAAACTGTGAAGGTCTATGGGTTGCATTTTGAAGTGCCAAAGCCAAGGTGCCAAAAATACTTAGTAAAGCAATCACTGTGCCAAAAGCGCACACATATTAAATTTGAGTTACAGAGTAACTCAGCAAGACACTTCAAGTAGAGTTTCCAGCGGCTCAGGGTTCTCGGGTAACAGGCAGGCAGTAACGTGAGATTAGACATGTTTTCTTTTCTACTTTTCTGTTCATCATTGCTCTTTTATGAGTCCAATTATATGTATTTAGGACTATAAAAAGTTTGGTGATAATGAAATGAGAAACTAAAGTGTGGGGGACTCCATTGGCTTGACTTGTACAGAGACGGTCCCCAAGGCCAGCACTGGTAGAACTTAGAAAAATGTCCCTCGGGAGCCCCTCATGAGTAAGCTCATGACTGCTGTTGCCACTTTAGCCACACAGGACAAGCCTTCACTTGTGCATTTATGGCAGAGTTCCTAGCCTTTCCTTGGAAGCCCTCAACCCGTCTCAAATCTGTCCCTACCGCTGTATCCCCAAAGTTGGACAAAGACAGTCAGACAGGTAATACTGACACTCTAAAAGCTGATGGCAGTTGACAAAAATCTCCCAAACATAAAGCCCTGCCACTATTCTCAGCTCCAACCTGCCAGGAGACTCCCGGCAAACTGTAGAAGTTCCTAGATGAAGAGAGATGTTCAACCCTTTGGAGCTTGATCACCGACTCGAGATTTTAGCCTGCAGTTTATTGAGTGGTTATAGAGTAGGCATCCTGCATCTGGGGATCAATAGATCCCCCTAGGAGATCAGTAGATGGTCTTAAGTGGGCCCGTGAACCCCTGAAAACATAAGAAAAATTTTGTATGGATGCATGCACACACACACACACACACACGAGCAATTTTCAGTGGACCCTGAAATGGATCTAGGCTCAAAAAAAGTTATGACCTATGGATTAGTCCTTAGCATAATTCAACTCATTTGACAACCCTAGAAGATCTTGGAACAATCATCTAGCACACTCAGCTTGGCTACTTAATTGCATTCAGGTAATTGCTTCCGTCAAAGCCGGAGCAACTGTAGAGTAGCCTAGAGACCTATACCTGAAATACAACAGCATACCAGGAATTGCTGGGCTAATTCCATTGTGATTAGGATTAAGGTAGGAAAAAATAAACCCTTTGGATTTCCCATCTAACTTCCACACACTTAGGATGGGTGTAACTTTTTGTGGCCGCCCCCCAAACCATTCTACCACTAGAACTACTTTCCTAAAACTTGTACCTGATAAAATAATAGACCCTTCTTGAAACCTTATAACTGTGGCTTTCTGACATTTATAGTGAGAAGTTCCAAGCATGGTTTAACGTGTTCCCTAGTCTGTTCCTGCCAGATTTCAACTTCATCTGCCAGCACTTCCACTCCAGCGCCCTGATCAACATGCTTGATGTCTTGATGGTTCCCCACTCTGAAACCAGATGCACCGCACAGCCCTCTTTGAAAGTCCGTCTACCTCATAAGCTCCCTTGCATTCTTGAAGACACAGCATAGAGAAGATTACTTGAACTTACCCCATAAGGTGACCTATTTTCTCCCTTGTCCTCCAACTTTTATCTGCCCCGTTAGCTCTTATCACCCTGCACCGTATGCGCATCTGCCTCTTCTATTAGATCATAAGCTTCTTGAGTTCAGAAACCATGTTATTCGTCTGTTGGGCCTCATTGTCTAATCTGGTAGGCAACCCAAAAATATTTAGTGCACTGGATATCCTGTGGGTGTAGGCAAATGAAGGACTCATGCCAAGGGCTCATGTAGCATGGGAATGATCAAGTGATTCAAATGATTGCCATAGATCCACAATGCAACCTCCGATTCTGTAAAAGGATGTTTGCATTCCACCCTGACTGGATGATCCCCTTGCATGAGATGGAGGGCATGTGACAGTAAGGAGGCAGCACCCTCGTGTGGGTGTGTGCACTGTGAGAAGATGATCCATTCCAGTGATCTGTAGGTACAGAACGTGGTCTTCTGAAAACTTCCTTGAGTGTACTTGTTAAGGACATGACACCCTCTTCTCATTCTCTGATGTGTAATTTCCCTCTCTTCCTCGTCCCAGCAAGCATTGGCTTTGACTCCAGTATCATTCAGGTACTAGAAGAGATGAGAAGGAGGAACACAGAAGTTCTTTCTTGATTGTGTCATGATGAGATACCTTCATAGTCATATGGGCCCAGCACATATTTAGAAGATGACCTTTTAAAAAATTTTTTAACTGAAAAGAAAAAAAAAAATTTTTTTAACTGGCCTTTATTCTCTTGGGCACTTTCATGTCTTCTGAGGTCCTCATGGAAACATGTGATCATACCTCCAACTGCTGCTCTATTCTAGCCCCCTTTTTTTTTTTTTTCAGCATCTCACTCCCTACAGACCACTGGGACCCCATGGCAGTCTTCTTCTTCTTCCCTTTTTTTTTTTAAATTTCAGTTATTTATTTGACAGAGAGAGAGAGATCACAAGTAGGTACAGAGGCAGGCAGGGTGGGGGGGGGAAGCAGGCTCCCCACTGAGCAGAGAGCTAGATGTGGGGCTCGGTGCCAGGACCCTGAGATCATGACCTGAGCTGAAGACAGAGGCTTAACCCACTGAGCCACCCAGGTGGTGCTCTGGCAGTCTTCTTAAACAAGACTCTGAGGAGCTAGCTTTAGTCCAGCTTTCTCTCCACCTGGCCCACATATGGTCCAGAAGTAAGCTCAGGTATTCTTGCTGCCCCACCATTGGTGGGTACATGCCCAGCCCCGCTCTGCCTCGGCCACCTCAGGCACTAGTCACAGATTTTGCCCTGAGATTCCACAAGCTTGGGTCAGACAGCAACCCACTCTACCCTCCCAACTCCTAGGGACACATCACGAGGTCTCCAGGGACTACTTAAGCCCCTCTCACAAAACTGAAGGTAAGCGGCCTCTATGCCCTCGCTCTTTGACGTGGAACTAGGAATCATAGCCCAGCTGCTCCTGGTTTTCGATCTTCCTTTGCGTCTTACATCGTCCTCGGGAAGGCAGCACCTGTTGTATCTTAGTATTTACTGTGTGTTCTCATTTAATATCTTACTAGGGTAAGAACCTCGAGGTTGCTGCGAGAAATGATTAAGATGATCCTGGGAGAGCCCTTAACATCGTCTTTTTTGAACCCACTGGGAATAACCATGGTGTTATCACTGCTGATACGAAGACAATTTCTTTGAAATATAGGCCTGTTTCAGCCCCTGTCCTTTGTAGTTGTTTTGGTTACATATTTTTCTTTCCTTTAGGGAAATACACTTTTTTGGTTTACATGAAAGAAGAACACTTGCTAACTCAAAAAAAGCCACAGTTGGGGCGCCTGGGTGGCTCAGTCATTGGGCATCTGCCTTCGGTTCAGGTCATGATCCCAGAGTCCTGGGATCGAGCGCCGCATCGGGGTCCCTGCTCCGTGGGAGGCCTGCTTCCTCCCTCTCCTAGTCCCCCTGCTTCTGTTCGCTCTCTCTCTCTGTGTCTCTCTCTGTCAAGTAAGTAAATAAAATCTTAAAAAAAAAAAAAAAAAGGCCACAGTTCCATTTCAAACTTGCAGCTGTCAGTTTAGAAATGTGTTGATGTTAGGATCCTTTTGCGTTTTCCTTTACATTCACTGAGGTGAAATGAATCAAATTCCCATTTCCATTCCAAGTTCCCATTGGAGGTGGCGGTTCTTCATTTCATATTTAGAGACCTTGTGAAGGGTCAAAGCTCTTCTTTTGCCAGGAAAATTCCTTTCCTCTGATTAGGGTGCATCGCCCATTTTTAAAGGCCATTGTTTACATTCGTTAGCACCCAAGCATTTTAGGAGAAAGGACATTCATGGCATTTATACGTGTGGTGAGACTTCAGTCTGACCCCGCAGATTCAGAATTTAGCCTAAATCAATATTTGCCTACAAGACAATACGTTTTAGTGGAGAGGAGGAGGTGAAGTTTGTGGCAACGGAGCAGAGAAGCTCCTGCACTAAAAGAACATAGAAATTCTGCGTGGAGTAGAACAGAAAAAGGGGGAATCTAGGCTACTAGACGTGAAAAAGGATACAGTGTTTTAACAGATGCTGTGGAGACCAAAGGAAGATATCAGATGGGAAGAAGACCCTACTGGAGCCTAAGGCTTGGGGGCTCAGGGAACAAGTAGAGTTTTAACCACCACAAAAAGCCAGGAAGGATGGTCTGCAGTGCATTTAAAGCAGATAGCTGGTAATGAGGTCTCCACTCCTGGCCAAAGTGCATGGAACATTTACTAATATTGACCATATGTTAGGCCCATTAAACAACTCTCAACGAATTCCAAGGTATTTAAATCTTACAGAATATGTTGTCTGAGTATAGCAGGATTAAGGTGGGAATCTACAACCAAAAACAAGCTATGGAATCTCCATACATTTCAATAATAATGAAAATAGTTTCTAAATTTCCAAGTCAAAGACGAAATCACAAGGAAAATAAGATGATATTTTTAAATGAATGATAATAAAACATTACATATCAAAACTTGTAGATGCAGCTAACGCGTTGCTGAAAAATTGGCAGCCTTGTTTTAGAATATTAAAAATCGCAGAAAAAAGGAAAAGGAAATGATAAATAGCTGAGGAATCTTCTCAAGAAGTTAGAGAAAGAGCAGGCAGTTAAACCCAAAAGCAGGAGGAAGGAAGAACATAACAAAGACAATTAAATAAATAAAATATAAAACAAACATACAATAGAGGGAATCTTCAAAGCCAACTCGGTTCTTTGGAAAGCATAAAATTCAAAAAAATAATCCTATTAAAGCTGTCAAGAAAACAATGAGAAATAAACAATTACTACTAAGAATGAAAAGGGAGTTATTAGGCTCAGTCCGTCACGCACCTGACTCCTGGTTTCAGCTCAGGTCAGCACAGATCATGATCTCAGGTGGTGAGACCCAGCCCAGCAGTGCTCAGCAGATAGCGTGTGTGCCTTGATATGACATGATGTGGATGATACTTCACTTCTCTGGTCTTCTTTACCCCCGAAATATAGCCAGTCTAGCCTAATGAGGAAAACATTAGAAAATCCAAATTGGGGGACGTTCTACAAAATATCTGACCAGTACTCCTTGAAATGGTCAAGGTCATCAAAAACAAGGAAAGTCTGAGGATGTGGAATAAGACAACTAAATGTAATGTAGATACTCTGGATGAAATCCCAGAATGGGAAAAAAAAAAAAAAAAAAAAAGGCATTAGGCAAAAACTAATGAAATCCAAATGAAACAGGGGGGTTAGTTAATTAATATATGTCAATTATTGGTTCATTAGTTGTGACAAATGTGCCATAATAACATACAATGTTAGTAATAGAGGAAATCAGAGTGTGAAATATGGGAACTCTTTGTACTATCTTTGCAACTTTCTTGTAAATCCAAACTAATATAAAATAAAATTTTTACTTAAAAAAATTATAAGGGAATATTATAAACTAATATGCCAATAAATTATAAATTTAGATGAAGTGGACAAATTCCTAGGAAAGAATAACATATGCATATTGATGTAAGGAGAAATAGAATATATGATTCTATATATTCTTATATTTAATATAATTATTTCAAATTAGATTTGTGATTTAAAACCTTCATACCTGGGGTACCTGGGTGGCTCAGTCAGTTATGCAACCAACTTGTAATTTTGGCTCAGATCATGATCTCATGGGTATTTGGAACATTCCACATCAAGCCCCAAATCAGGCTCTGCGCCCAGTGGAGAATCTGCTTGGGATTCTCTCTCTCTTCCTCTCCCGCTGCCCCTCCCCCACTTCTGTGCACTCGCTCTCTCTTTTAATTAATAAATAAATCTTTTAAAAGAATTTTTGAAAAACCCTCATACCAGAACTTTGGGCCAGAGAACTTCCATTGGTGAATTGTTCTGAATATTTAAAAAGAAATAATGTCATTCTTGCACAAATTCTTCCAAGGATTAAAGTAAAGGGAATACTTTCTAGCTCACTTTTACTCTATAAAACTTGACAAAAACATTATAAGAAAGGATAATTGTAAGCCCATCTTACTAATAACATAGACATAAAAATCTTAAATAAAATACTGAATCCAGTGATATATATAAAGAAGTTAATACAACACAATACAACCAAATTAAGTTTATTTCAGGAATCCAAAGTTGGTTTAAATTTCAAAATCAAGGGCTCCTGGCTGGTTCAGTCAGTAGAGCATATGACTCTTGATCTTGACATTAAGTTCAAGCCCCACATTGGGTGTAGAGATTACTTAAAAATAAAATTATTAAAAAAATAAATTAATAAAATTTGAAAGTTTGTCTAATTCATCATATTAATAGAATAAAGGAGATAAATAATATAAGCATCTGAGCATACACAGAAAAGCCCTTATTTATGCAAATCGTTTGAAACCTAGAATTAGAACTTAATCAAACATATTTGTGAATATTAAAAATAAGTATAGATAAAATATTTTAAATAAGAAGTAGGTTTAGGGTGACCAGGTGGCTCAGTTGGTTAAGCATCAGACTCTTGATTTTGGCTCAGGTGGTGATCCCAAGGTCCTGGGATGGAGCCCTGTGTCAGACTCTGTACTCAGTGGGAGTCAACTTGAAGATTTTCTCTCTCCCTCTCCCTCTGCTCCTACCCCCTGCTTACACACACTCCCTCTCTCAAATAAATAAATAAATCTCTTTTCAAAAAGAAGTAGGTTTATAAGGTCACTGGATACAAGATCAATATACAAAATGCAATTTTATTCATATAGACCAGAAACAAGCAGTTAGAAAATTTTTTTTAAAAATTTAAGACACCATCTATATTACCACCCAAAATTCCTAGATACCTAGAAATAGACATATTGAAAGAAATAAAAATCCTGCAGACAGAATGCTATAAAATATTGCTAAAGCAAATTTCAGAAAACTTCTTGAATCTGTGTGGAGTTAATTTAGCATAGAGTGTGAGGTAAATATTTAACTTAATTTTTTTTTTTCCAATCAGTGAAGCAACTGTTTCAGCACATTCACTAAATATTCCTTTGTTGATTTGAAATGGCACATTTCTCAAACACTAAAATTTTATTTATTCCTGGGGTGGTTTCTGAGTTTGTTGATTAGTCTAATATTGGATTAATAGTAAATTTTTTTTTAAGATTTTATTTATTTATTTGACAAAGAGAGATCACAAGTAGGCAAAGAGGCAGGCAGAGAGAGAGGGGGAAGTAGGCTCCCCGCTGAGCAGAGTCCCATGCAGGACTCGATCCCAGGACTCTGAGATCATGACCTGAGCTGAAGGCAGCAGCTTAACCCACTGAGCCATCCAGATGCCCAATAGTAAATATTTAAATATGATAACTTTACAATGTATTTCATGATCCAGCTAAACACTTCCCCATCATTGCTGCATTGTTTAAATTCCTTGGCCATTTCTGTGCCCTTACTTTTGGTGATAAGGGTTGGAACTTCTTTGTTGGTTCTTCCTGAAAATACCAATAGAAGCTTTTACTGAAATTGAATAAATAAATAAATAAAAAACAGGGGCACCTGGGTGGCTCAGTAAGTTAGGGCCTCTGCCTTTGGCTCGGGTCATGATCCCGGGGTCCTGGGATGGAGCCCCGCATCAGGTTCTCTGCTCGGTGGGGAGCCTGCTTCCCCCTCTCTCTCTCTGCCTGCCTCTCTGCCTACTTGTGATCTCTGTCAGATAAATAAATAAAATCTTTTAAAAATAAATAAATGAACAAACAAACAAACAAAAACAACCTAATCATTTACCAGAAAAGGGGAGGAATTGAAGCCTGTTTGTGGCATTGAATCTTCACACCACCCAGTCATACATGGTATAGCTCACTATTCTTGGCATGCCTTGTGATAAAACATGTTATTACCCATGATAAAACATGAACTTGAAATTGCTGCATCTTTCTTCGCAGTAAGACTGTTCACTAATACATGGAAGAATTTTTGGTTAAGAATGTCGTAGGTTCAAAAAACAGCTCTATCTCTTTCTAGCTGTAACCAGAGAATATAGACTCCATCTCTTGGAGCTTCGACCTCCTCCTAGAAAATCCTTCTCTAGGTTTCTCTGAGATTTGAAAGAGACTCCATATCTTAGCACTTAGCGCATGCCCTGGAATCGGTTCACATTCAGATTATTCTCTTTGTCATTCGGGTTGCCATTGTCGTTGCTTTTCTACTCCAAAGCACCTGGTTCAACTTGTCTTATAGGAAGGCACTCAATAAATACAGTCCAAATGAGTGTCATTAAAAAGAAAATTGCAGGCCCAAAATGGCATCACTTAGGCTAAGTCCCCAAACAGGGTTTAATATCTAATCTAGATGCAGTTTCAACCTCCCCCAGAAATATAGCCTTAACCAGTCAGTCCGGAATTTTCTGATAAGCGCCAGTGAGGTAATCTGTCACAGGGGCCCTCTCCTTTCCCCAAAGGAAGGTGAGGTCATCTGCATGATAAGACCCCCCCCACCCCACCCCCTGCCCCTTTCCCTTGAGGGAAGGTGACCCTGCCTGGAACAGTCCTTTTTTTTTTTTTTTTGCTAATAATTTCTTGCCCTGCCCTGCTTCCTATTAAAGCCTTTCATTTTGTACACCTCCTTGGAGCTCCCCTCGGCTTGATAGATGGGATGCTGCCCAAATCTTAGATTGGCTAAATAAAGCCCGTTCGATCTTCACATTTACCCAGCTGAATTTTGTTTTTTAACAGTGCAGAAGCATATGTGTTGACCAGTGACAGTTGAAATACAGAATTAAGAATTCTCTTTGATCCACTGGTGATTCTATAGAAATAATGCAGGAAATGCGTGTGCTTTCTCGAAAGCCCAAAGGAAAACGCACAACCCTCAGCCTTATCTCCTGCAGCTGGTACTTCCAGACACCTAAATGGGGCTCAAGGCAGACAGGGAGGAATTTCCAGCCAAAAAAGGTGTTTTTAAAAATATCCTCCTATGTAAAATCTTAAAAAGCTGGGGGGGTGGGGTAGGCATCTCCTCAGGTCAGTGAGCAGGAGAGCATGGACTCTTGATCTTGGGGTTGTGACTTTGAGCCCCAGATCGGGTGTAGAGATTACTTAAAAACAAAATCCTAAAAAAAAGAGAGAGAGAGAGAGAAGCCCCCTTACCTTTTCTAAAACAAACTTTCATAAAGAAAGCAAGAGGGAAATATTTCTTCTTGGGACTCTCTTGGAGAAAAAAAAAATTCACTTATTTCAAAGAACGACTTACGTTTAGCGAGGGAGATTAATTTATTTTTGTCTATAGAGGCTAGCGAGGACTTAGCTGCTACCATCTGTTCAGCAATCTCAGACGCTGAAAAATACATGAAGATCTGAGGAGGTTCAAGGAAGAGTGACATGGTCATGAACATGGGCCTCTGCTCGTTCTAATTCCCTGGGCTCCCAACGGAGCAGGCTTCCTGCCTTGTGAGAGAGCAGAGAGACCTACATCTTCACAGTAGGCGTCAGGCCGTAGCAACACCACCAACCAAAAAAAAAAAAAAAACAAACCCTCAAGTTCATTCTGTATTCAAGGTGGGCGATGGCGGAACAATTTGTTTCACAACCAAAAGTTGACAGAACAAATCCAAAACATTTCTGTGTACATGTTTACATGCGCAGCGACTGGCATCCGTGGCGGGTCAGAAGGTGTTCCTCTAGTCCCTTATGCTTTTTGTAACATTTTCAAATTCATTGCTGTCTTCCAGATGACAGGAAATTCAGGTCTGCCTTCCTCCTGGGAGATCTTTATTCACAGACAAGTCAAAAACCCTTGACAAAAGGCAACCAGGGGAACTTGTTGACCTTTTAGCTGTCTGGCTAACATCAGTGCAAGTATTGTTCCCTGATAAAACAAGAAATTCAATTTAAGGGGAAATTTAGAAGGCATTTGAGACGCGCTCATTTTATTTTATTTTACCTCTCCGGCTGTCTTTCAAACAGAAAACAAATGTAAATAAACAGGAGCTGCAATTCTCATTCCGCAAATCCAATAACAAATACAAGGTCTCACAGCCGCATGTAAATGAGACATTGTCTTTCTTCGGATTTCTTTCTGCCTTTAGCCATTTGTTGAATTTTTTTTTCTCACCCTTTCAGTCTCTCTCACTCTCACACACACACACAATTAACAAGTTAAAGCTTCCTTTCTTTGGCTAAATCATTTATTTTCTTTTCTCTGTATGATTTGATCCATCTTGAAAAGCTATATTCTTTAAAAATGAAAAAGGAAGAACAAATCACATCCCGTTAATGCACTCTCAAATCTTCATTACTTGTATCCAAAATGAAGACATCGCTAATCTTCTCATTACATTGTGGCTTATTTAGGTTGTAATTGTTTTTATTTCAACAGACGTTGTATAACGAAATGTGCTTTTCTGGGGGAATTGATGAAACATTCATTCGTCAAACAATTATTAAATGTCAGGCACCATGCTAGGAGTATCAAATCAAATACGACAGAGGTGCTGAAATGCATGAATTGCACTCATAACTATAAAAGGAAACTCCCCTACCCGAAGCACTCACAAAGTATTCTATTTCTGCTTGATAGCAACTCATATTCCCATAATTTCTACAGAGACCTTACATTTGAACGTCTCCAGCTAAACTCAGCACTTTTGAGTAATCTAATAGTTGAGTGTGCTGTGGGGGTGCCTTGGAAGACAGTGGAAGAAAGAGGAAAAAGAAGCCATTTTTAGATCTATGAAATCTTACATTATTAAAGCAGGTTTGAAATGTGTACACCACACAGAGCAGGAAGGCGTAATAATGGGAGAGAGTCTGAGTGTCTCCTACAGGCTCTAGAATGGTCAGTTACTAAAAGGTACGTGCCCTGAGCTCAGGCACTAAAAGATTTCTACCCTTCTTCAGAGCAAATACTATTTGGGGGCAAGAGGGTGAGAGATTGACATTAACGTCTTTCTTTTATTTTTATTTGTTTTTTTAAGATTTCATTTTTAAGTAACCTCTATACCCAACACGGGGCTTGAACTCATGACCCCGAGATCAAGAGTTACGTGCTTTACCACCTGAGCCAGCCAGGTGCCCCAACCTCTTTCTTTTAACTTTTTGCTTTCCGTTTCATCATACCTTGTTTGCTAGGATATAATCACGTATCCTAGTCTCTAACAACAACAAAAATGTCTTAAGAGCATGTAATGGTAACAACTAAGCTAGAAAACAGAAGTTTTGTGGGTGGGTCCTCGGAGTGTACCCGCTTCTTCGAAGTCAAGAAAATGCCCGGGAGGAGTCAGAACATCATCACCGCCTTTGTCTCCACTCCAACTCACCCACCAAGAGTGTTACTTCAGTCCACTGCGTTAAGCTTCAAGTGACTGGGATGAGTACACAGGCCAAATGGAAAATTAGCTCCTACGGAGTTTTGCCACGTGACTCATGAGGCCCTCCTGCACGTCTGGACACCAGGTTCTCAGAACCCATGTGCCCCACCACATTCAGCAAAGGAGAAACGGAGTTGAAGTGCCCATGCGTTACTATTCACACATTTTAGTGTGAATTAAAATATACTTCCAAAAAGCCATGACCATCCTACTCTTGTTGGAAAATTCCAGAATTTCTAATCCTAATCCTCAGGGGCTCACAGGGTCATGATTAAGATGTTTGTGTAGCCCCAATTACATGACTTCCAGCTCACATTTCCTATTCTATCTGCTCAGTTTACAGCCTGCAGCAGCATGCTCTTTGGCACAGCCAGCCTATGAGGCCAGATACCAGGTAGTCCAACCTCAGACCCAGGCTCGGGAATTTACCAGGAGGTTTCAACATCGGGGGCTTTCAATTTATTTTTAGCTTGACCGAGTGAAAAATACATTATATCACAATCCAGACCATGCCCACACACACACACACACACACACACACACACACACCCCTAGGGTCCTAAAACTGAGATAAAAATTTCACCAAAAAATAACAGTAAAACTTACAACATGCACTATACACCAATTTTTTTTCCTTTTTTTCTATTTGATTTTTTAACTTCTGGTTTTAACCCCCTAAGTTGATTTCAAGAGCCAATGACACACCATCTGTGGTATAAAAAAATAAATCCTCAACTATGCAATCTACCCACTTACCTCCCAGTGCGCGCGTGCGCGCACACACACACACACACACACACATCCCTAGCTTGCTCAGTACAGTTTTGAGACAGCTGGTAGACACTAAGTCCATGGAACAGAGGGAAGCTGTGTTGTATAAAAAATGAAATGCCTACCCCATGTGAAGGTCTCTATGCCCATTAGAGATAGACCAGGACTACCTGGTCAAGAGCAGAATTTAAGATACTTTTCATGGGAAATGCTTGCACTACCTGAACAGTCATGTGAAGGGAACAGAGTTTCACTCGCTAGCTCTCTCTCCTGTCTACTCATAGATCGAAAGGAAGAGGATGAATCTACAAGGTGTATTCTGTGTCTCTCTGTGTTTTTGCCCCCACCCATTTGTGTGTGTTTGCCTATGTGTGCGCATGTGTGACGTGACTACATTTTCTCTTTGCAACAAGGCTCACATCTGAAGTCAAACCTTCCATCTCATGTGACACCATTAATTAACACCCTGTTGAGTGTGTCTGTTGCATTAGACAAAAGCTGACCGCCTTTATGGGGTCTGGCATTATGTGACGTCTGGTTACGCTGTGCTCACATAGTAACTAACATGTTCCTTCCCAGCGCCTTCACCACATCAGGAGAACTAGGTACTTTGTGGGGTATCTGGGTGGCTCAGTTGGTTAAGCAGCTGGCTCTTGATGGTGGCCCAGGTCATGATCTCAGGGTCCAGGTATTCAGCCCCATATCAGAGTCCACACTCAGTGGGGAGTCTTCTCCCTCTCTCTCCGCTTGTGCTCTCTTTCTCAGATAAATAAATAAATAATCTTTAAAACAACAGCAACAAAAACTAGGTACTTTGTGAGGGTACCAAAGGATAAGAATCATGCCTCATTGATCTTTGTATTTTCCAAGTATTGCTCCCAACCTGGGATGTAGCAGTTGCTCAATAAATGTTTATTGAGTAGATAGATGTGTGCATGAGTAGATGGGTGACATCAAAGCCCTTTCTATGTTCTTTCCCTCAACCAAGCTAAGGTTCATATGACAGTCAAGTGTATAATTCATTTGTTCAACATATATGCTTAGCCCTCTACTAGTAAAATACCTGCTCTGTGTCCTTGGTATCTACTTGAAAGGGATCAAAGAATTTGTCACAAGTAACCCACATGTGAGATCCACATCCAAACAAATTGTGGAACTCACTGCTTAACCCACCTTGTTCATCACCCAAATCTACCTGCCACCCACAGCAGAAGTTTTCTCATTGACCCTGTCCATAGACAAGGCAACTTCTGTTTGAAGAAATCAGTATCACAATGGAATTCAAGTTTAAGGACATTTCTTCCCCTCACCTTCTCCCCATAATGCTTTAAACATGTCTCAGATTCAGATAGAATGTTTACATTTTAAATAAGGACTTATAGTTTATGAAAGGCAGTCATAACATCTAACATCCATCAGCTGTGCATATTTTATACCTGAAATGAATAATGTAGGTCCATTATACCTTAATAAGGAAAGAAGCCCTATAGATAATCTCAACTAATCCTCATGACAGTTCTGTGAGGTAAACAGGATCCTACAGGGCAGAATGACCTTGTCCAACTCCTGTCTTCTCTGGTCTTAATTCTAGTCCTTCATTTTGGTGAAACCCAATTTTGTTCCCAGGTCTGGTTAGTATTCATAGATTGATAGATAACAGTGTTGGCCAGCTTCCGACATCAGCCAGCCTTACTCCTCACAGCATTCTACAACTTTAAGAGGGTTAATTTAATTTCCCTTGCCACCCATATGGCCCTGGTCCTATTTTTCAAGTCTGGCCAATGTGTATCGGCCATATCTAATCTCGAGCGATGAAATATGGTATTTAGTGAATCATGTTCAGAGCAATGATACTGCCCTCATGGGTTGTATTCTTCTAGGAGAACATACGAAAGAAAAGGAATACCCGCATATCTATTTCACTGAGTATTTAGAGCATGAGAGAGAGCAGGAGATTCAGAGAGATTTGTGTAAAAGAGCCCCCTAAGAAGAAGAAAAGGGACAGGAGCATGGAAGAAAGGAATGAAAACATCCCAGAAAATTTCATGGAGCCATCAAAAGAACAGGTTAAATGTGGGTGAATGGAACTTCTCCCTAGACATGATACCTTGGTACTAACCCATTTCTGACCAGAGTTTAATGTCCTCTATATCTCCCAGTTCTATGGGAGTTTTCTACCACTTTTGAACCAGGGGTCAACTTCAGCTGAGAACTCCAGATCTAGTGATTTTGAATTGACTTCCCGCACAGATTTGGCATGACCCACCGGGAAATTGACTCCCTTTCCTGATGCTAGGCCCTCGTGGTTCTCGTGTGGAGAATGCTTTCTTCAGCAGTGGCCACGGGAGCATTTCCAGATATGCTGTCAACCTGTAATGACCAAGTTTAACAGTCTGCTTCAAACTCAGTTCACGGCCTTGTAGCTTAAAGTGGGAACTGCCCTTTCAGATTGGGGTGGCTGGTTGGTGCGCTGGAAAATCAGACAGCTGATTTCAAGTTAAATGTCCTTTCTGAGCTATCTGTTTTTCTGGCTTTGCAGCCTTTTCAAATTCTGCATTTTGTAGAGACTGTAGGACAAGGAGTAAAAGTCTAGCCGCCTCTTCTTTTTTTATTTTTTAAAGATTTATTTACTTAATTGAGAGAGAACACGTGAGCAGCAGGGGTAGAGCACAGGGAGAGAGAGAATCTTAAGCAGACTCCACACCCAGCACGGAGTCTGAGGTGGGGCTCCATCTCGTGACCCTGAGATCATGACCTGAGCTGAAATCAAGAGTAGGATGCTTAATCGACTGAGCCACCCAGGCGTCTGTCTAGTCACCTAACATGTTCCTATCTGATAGCTCCTCTACATTTCCCTAAAAGTTGACTCAGTTGGCTTCAGACCTTAGTCCCATGGTGAAGGAGCCATAGTGCTTCCCTGGCCCTCTTAGGAATCTCATGCAGACAAAACCCTGTTCTCATTCTCAGTAATATAAACATTGGTCCAGCACACCACACTGCAGGTGAGAAGTGGGACTCGCACATTTGTGCAAAACCCTTAGGGGGATTTACTGTGAAAGAAATGAAGCATAAGCCTTGCAACCACAAGGCCCTTTATTTAATTTTTTATTCATAATGCATAGTATTTTGCTTCAAGAAGGCCCCCCAGTTGGTAAACTTCAGATTCCAAAGACCTGGATCCAAGTGTGGCAGAAACGAAATTACTGGAGCAAAGGGATAGATATTCTTTTCTGTTTGGTTTTTTTTTTTTTTTTTAAGATTTTATTTATTTACTCAAAAGAGAGCAAACGAGAGAGAGCATGAGCAGGAGTAGGGGCAGAGGGAGAGGAAGAAGCGGGGTCCCTGCTGAGCAAGGAGCCTGATGTGGGACTCGATCCCAGGATCCTGGGATCATGACCTGAGCTGAAGGCAGAGGCTTAACCAACTGAGCCACCTGGGCACTCCAAGGGATAGATACTCTTTACCCCCTCTAAGCCTCAGAGCCCTTACCGGATGTTCATCTGTCAGAGAGATTTACATGGAGGCTGAAAGAGAGATTGGATACTTCAGGTTTCTGCACCATCTGGGATTCTGTGGCCAGAAGCCTCATCTCCACTGGTCTTCCCCCTCCCCCCCCATAAAGATTTATTTATTTATTTGAGAGAGAGAGAGAGAGAGAGCACATGAGCAAAGAGAGAGGCAGAAGGAGAAGGAGAGAGAGAATCTGAAGCAGACTCCCTGCCGAGTATGGAGCCCTACATGGGGCACGATCCCAGCATCCTGAGACCGTGACCTGAGCCAAAACCCAGAGTCGGATGCCCAAACAACTGAGCCACCCTGGTGCCCTCCCTGCTTTCCTCTGCTCCCACTGGTCTTTCTCAATTGTGGGCTATCCCGGATCCGGAAACGCTCTCTGGAATAGGACAGCTAAAGAAGCGAACAGCAAAGATGGACAGTTCTCACTTTTCCTGTGGGGTTCCAAAAGCCATACTCCTTCCGTTATCATTACATCGTGGTCAGTACACAGGATCACTCCCATCGGCTACTCAGATTCTAGGTGATTTAAGAAAGCTGATCCTGCGGGCAGATGTCTTCAAAGGTAATATCACGGAACTTACATTTTCCTTTCGTTGTGAAGTTGCCCAAGTGCCCAGATTTGGGGTTTGTCTTCCTTTTCGTTTCTTTACAAAAAGCCCACAACCAGTAGCAGCTCATTCCATTCGAAAATAGCCTCAACTGCAGTTCTTTGAAAATCAGGCTGCAAGTTCCTGTCTGCCTTCAGACACCTGAAATAGGCAAATGGGACTTTGATTTTCAAAGAAGAGAAGTTCGCTCTTCATTAAAAGTCAGTGAAATCCAGGGAGACTTTCCAATTATTTAAAAGACCCCTTGGTGAAATGTGCAGAACACTTTGGAAATATGCGACTGTCACAGCTGCCCTCTGATGAGGCTTGGGTTCCAATCTGTGCCTCTCCAGCAGCCTGTGCGACCATCGCTGCCAGGTGGCATCAGCCTCCTCACAGCGTCCTCCTGTCTGCCATGAGGGAATAAAGCCGCATCTCCCTGGGAGGTTTCCACCAGTGGCTCAGAAGAAATCTGTCTGCAGAGCAGAGATGGCAAGCGTCCTTGGAAATGTGAATTATTGCTGCCATCAGCACATCGATTCCCCTTTGTATCGAACCTTTGACATTGAAACAGTTTGCTTATACAGAGTTGCAATGTTTGGCGTTCTGTCGTTCACCCTGGGCTAGCTGAAATGGGGAGATTCAAAGCTAGCTCTCTACCTGGCTTGGCAGGAAGCAGGAAGTCTTTGTAAACCACATCAAAAAGGAAATTGGTGAATGGATATGCAAGAAAGTTGCCTGGAAATGTTTGCACTCACCAATTTGTTATTTATTTTAAGAAAGTTCTATCAGAGATAACTATTTGAACCGAGCCAAGACTAAAACTCTAAAAAAAAAATAAATAAATAAAAACAGAAAGAAAGAAAACAGCACACATGTTTGCTGCTCCCTAAAAAAGTAGACAATCCTGGGTTTAAGCATAAGCAGAACCCCCAGAGAAGGAATAAAGAAAGCAAAGGCAAGGAAAGGAAAATGCTAAGAGCATCTATAAACTTGGGCCTGAATCTTTTGTGCTGCAGGGACAGTGTGGCCAGCGTGCAGACCAGAGAGAATTTATAGCTATAAGTCATTTGTGCCGATAGAGCTTCACATGACGCTGCGGGTGCAGTTGGTGACTGCAAAACCAGCTGTTTTGCAAGAAGACATGTCTTCACCTTCAGGAGGTCCTCAAAGTCAACCTCCCACTATTAAATAATCCATAGCTGACTTTTTTCTTCTTAGGCCATTGGAAAGACATCGAGGAGATATTTGATCAATTCATATCCCAACCTTATATGACATTAAGGAAGACATTTTTAATTGCTCCAAAAATCTTTTTTTTTTTTTAAAGGAATGGACCTGCTTATAAAGCAGAGCAGGTATGGAAGCTTTCTATCTGCACTATTGCTCTCAACTCATAATATGCGACTGTTAGGGAAATGTTTGAAAAAAAAAAAAAAAAAGGCTAGTCGCTTGGAAGGAAGTTCAGCCATGTCATAAATTCATTTTTCTACCGTTAGTTCTGCATCCTCTCCTCAAACAACATTATTTGCTTTTCTCATTTTCTTTCTTTGAACTGAGGTTTTTTGTTGTTGTTTTTTTTTAATGGTGAAGAAAGAAATTTGACGTGAATGCAAGATATTACAGAATAATTAATTTTCATGGCTGTGCTCTGTTTTACTTTTCATTATCTCTCACATACTAAGTCTTCCCCACCACAATGCACTTAACCCATAGAACTGGTATTTCTCTGTGGGGCTGGGACTGAGAGGAGGGAGAAAACTGCGGGTTACAGTCACTCTCTGAGCTTGCCCATGCACTTGAACTTTGCTCCCTTGCTTCCTCACTTGTCTTACCTGAGCCCCAGCCTGATGGGCCCCAGTCCTATGGTGCTAACAGCCTATCTGCTACATTCACATTCAAATAGCTGTTATTTTGTCTAATCACAGTTGTCTCTTGATAATTACTTCTTAGTTCTCCATCCAGTGAAGGAGAGTGATACTGGGAGGGCTCTCTTCTCAAATTCTAAGTATAGACTAAGAATTACACAAATAATTTCTATTTTATTTGGACAGAAAACTCATGCCATTTTTACTCAAATCTCTTCTTGATTCTGTGTGGAGATTATCTTGCATACCCATTACTATATGCTCCTGGTTTCCTGATGACTTGAGGCATTAAATGGTTGGTGTGAAAAACTA
The DNA here is from genome assembly GCA_004024625.1 of Mellivora capensis. Classification (NCBI taxonomy): domain Eukaryota; kingdom Metazoa; phylum Chordata; class Mammalia; order Carnivora; family Mustelidae; genus Mellivora; species Mellivora capensis. The sequence continues at coordinate 86,480 of PISX010000418.1, read as the reverse complement.
GCTTTGACCAGGAGATTTATGATCGCTTTTTCTCATCGTTGTGATTAAAGCACATGACAAGACCATGGCTTTCAAAGCCGTCTCTATTCTTAAAATTCTTTCACTGATCCATGATCATGCTTTAGTTTTAATGCTGAAACATACTTTTTAGACTTATCTCTACACTGAAATATCTTGGGCCAGTGACCATTCTTCTGTACCTTGTGTTACCTGAAGAGTGATGAGTTATGAAAACATAAAGATCTTTTGCTGTAATAAGATGTTAAGTAATACTGAGGGTCACCTGGACAGCTCAGTTGGTTGAACGACTGACTCTTGGTTTGGGCTCAGGTGGTGATCTCAGGATTGTGAAATCGAGCCCCACATTGTGCTTCAAGTTCCGCAAGGAGTCTGCTTGAGACACTCTCTCCCTCTCCATCTGCCCCTCCTGTTCATGCACACACTCTCTTTCCTCTCTCTCTCAAATAAATAAATCTTCTAAAAATGTGTTAAGTAATACTGAGAGCATTTAGGAAATATGACAATCTTAAGACATTACATTTGATTTTTTTAAAGATTTTATTTATTATTTATTTGACAGAGATCACAAGTAGGCAGAGAGGCAGGCAGAGAAAGAGAAGCAGGCTCCCCACTGAGCAGAGAGCCCGATGCGGGGCTCCATCCCAGGACCCCGGGATCATGACCTGAGCCAAAGGCAGAGGCTTTAACCCACTGAGCCACCCAGGCGCCCCTTGCATTTGATTTTAACAATACATATCAAATTATGGTTTGGAAATGTATTGCTAACATCACTGGAAAGTCTTAGATGGGACCTTTAGCAATTGCTTATCCAATAAGTTATTGCTTTTCAATAGAAGCATTAAGGGTTCAGTCAAAGACAAAAACATAAATTATGATTTCTCTGTGTGGTATGTTTATTAGGAAAGGATTCTGTGGAGAGAAATGCTTGAAGTTCATTTCTGAGACATTTCAGAAAGACCAGCTAGAAGAGTAATGGTCTCTTCTCAGACGGGGATGAATTCAGATTTGTACTTCACAAGAGTGGGACCCACAACCGCCGCCAGCGACTGCTTGTCCTCCTCTAGTTTCTAGAGATATCCAAGTCACCTGTCTTTTTCTGCAGAATCCACCTGCCTAAACTTTCTTTTTCACCAGATCATGTCCTTCCTTAGTGTGTTCAGTGAATGCTGCTGAAACACGGACACAGAGCATTCATTCTACATTGACGGGAGCCTGAGGGGTTATGGGAAGAAAGAAATTGTCAGCGACACAGACAAGATCCCAGCACAGGAGGTGGGGGACAAGAGGCGTCTCCATGCTTAGTGGTTTGACTCAATGCTCCTCACACCACTCAAGCTGTAGGGATGCCAGGTGAACCACTGTCCCCGTTCCTGACTCCCGAGCCTTCACTTCAGTTGGAAGCTTCTAGAAGTTCCCCCACACAGAAGCACAGGGTCTCTAGAGACCATGGTGGTCTAAACTGTGGAAAGCACTATCCATCAGAGAGATAGACAAGCCCCGAGAGTAAATATAGCAGAAGCCTCAACACTTTTCTTTTTTTTTTTTTTTTCCTGAAGACCCTTTCACAACCTTCTCTGGTAGCTCAAAAGCGGTAAATTAGGGCAGCAGGCTCAGAAAGCGGAAGGCTGTGGCAGGCAAGGCAGGCTGAGTTACTGTCTTCTCTAACCTTCCCACCTGCCCAAGAGTCATCCATAATGGAGAAACAGGTAAATAAGAATTAAATACCTGAAGTCTCTTCTTCTGTACTTTAATTACACTACTGTTTTATTTACGATTCCCCAACGAGAAGAAAACTTGACTTACGTGCCACCGCTTTTGTAAATTGTTGAAGAATCTCAAAAATGAAATACTCCCCAGCAGGTTTTTCTCTCTTGCCTCTTCCCTGCTGTACTGACCCTTTGAAGTGATGGTTTTTACCCACCCTATGCCCCCACCTCCCGATAAAACCGGCCTTCATTTCACTGTATCTTATTTATCAAAGGAGATCAAATGAGTCTCAAGCCAACGCTGAGATTGCTGTAGGGTCCATCAGCCCTCTGCCTGCTTTGCTCTGTAGAATATGGTTCCTTGTCTCAGGGACTGTGTTCAAGGTAGGCAGACCACATTCTTGTTTTGTGTTTGCATCAGAATTGGGTGAGCAAACAGAGAAAATGCAAAGAGGTTGCATTTTATATTCTCAGTGGCTTGAGTGGGAGTGGGATGATGAGAATTGCACATCCGAGTGATCTGTGCCATCTCTCAAGGTTTCAAATTTCTTTGCCCAAAGAGGTAACTTTGGATATGAGGCTCTCTCCCTCTGAATCTGTTTGTTAAGTTTCTAGCATTTGGTTTTTTCTAGGGACAAAATTTAAGAATTTTTTTAATCACTTTTTCCCACCACTTGGACCCTTAAGAGATGAGGGATCCAGGTTCTTCTTTCATATTATCTTCCAGTGGGATGGAATTTCTTTTAATAGGAAAGATTTGGAGTGTGATTAACACATTAGGTGATGTCAAGAAGAAACCAATGTGATACCTGAACAAGGAAGCCTTCATTTAATAATTCTTAACAGATTTAAGGGGAAACAACAGAAAATAAAATCGGCTCCAAATGACAGGCAGGATTCTTTTCTGACTCAGGGTTAGTTACCAAATTTTCTGACTTTCTACCCTTTGGGATTGGGGGGGGATGCCATTCCCCCAGAGTAGAATAAGGCATGCTTGAGGGAGAAATAAAGCCCAGACTACAGGGCAAAATCCACTGAGAAGGCATTAAAGGGTATCTTATTTTATATGGGAATACAACTATAGGGACTCAGAGTCAGAAAAATTGCAAATTTCTTTCACATTCATTCACTGAATTCACTTCAAGCTCTGCAGTCTGCCAAACGGGAAACCCCAGACCTTATTTCTCCTCAGTGAGTCTCTGTCCTGTGTGTCCTCATGGCATGTGCCCTGTAGTTTTCGTTGATGGTCTTAACTTTACGCCATATATTACTATATACGTTACATGTATGTAGATTACAGTGAACTGTATAATACTGTGAATCTACTCATGTCACATACACACAGAATTATATACCAAAAGCCTGTTCTGTATGGGCAGTTGAAGAGATTTAGGGGGTACCCTGGCTCTACTCAATTTTCATTTTACACACGGACTGTACAAATTAACCCCCATGAATGATCACTGTCATCATGATGTTGCTTTGATTGAGTTTGGGTGCCTAAGCTACGGTAATGGAAAGATCCGCAGTTGCATTCGTCCAAAGTCTGTCAGAGATTTTGGAGGAATCTTGGAAAATGAGAGGAAAGCCAGAAGAGTTGGTAATAGAAAAATGTACCAATTTTCAAAAGGAGGATAAAGATATATTCCAGAAATTTAAAATTATAAACCTCATTTAACAGTGATCTCCAGCAAGAGAGAACAATTTAAAGATATCTAAATAACTGGGACGCATTTAGGAAGTGCTTACTGTCAGCCAGTGTGGTTGTTCAAAGAATAATTTAGAAGAAGCAAAGCTAATTTCATTTTCCAATCATACTATTCACTTGTTTTTAAAGAGAAGCCATAAAGATGGTATATCCTAGTTTTGTGACATTCTAGTGGGAAAACAATGAAGAGGAACATTGCTTTGTGAATTGCATCAAATTAGAGGGAGCTTTGAGTTGAATCTTTCACAGATTTGCACTTATTCCCAACTTATCCAACATTTTTTCTTTAACATCTTGGATGAAGTGTAGAAGAATCAAATCTTATTTGTGGATTACAAAAAGCTTAACAGAAGAGCAAATTCAGACAATTAGTGTTACCCAAAAAATCCTCAGTAAATGGAATGTGAAGAGCCAAGCTAATACATTTATACTGGATAAGGAAAAATGTAAAGCTCATGGGTAAGGTTCCAAATTTAACTCTACATGCACAGCATTAGAGTGATTTATTCTAAGCACAGGTTTGGGGGAAAGAACTGAACTTTACAATGACTGAAAGTGTAACATGAGTCAATCATGTGCTATCTCTGCTACTCATGCAACATCAATCCTTGGTTATATTTCCAGTCCCCGGGAAAAAGGGAAGTTACCTTCCCACCGAGCTCCATACTAGTTGACCACACATGGAGAATTGTGTTGGCTTCAGAGGGAATCTAATTCATCTTCAACATGACAACTCTTCCCATATTTTTTCCCCCTCTTCCCATATTTGAAGAGTGCTTTCAAGCCACCTTCTCCAAGCTAAGTATCCCTCTTCTTAATAGAACATGGAGCTGTGTCATCAGGACAATTCCTCGTTATTAACAGTGCCCTCTACATATTTGTTGACAGTGCCTTGTAAATGTGTCCCATAGCATTGGACAGAATCTTCCAGATTAGAACATCTGGCATAGTAGCATGTAGGACCCTCACCTGCCCTCTGCAAGTTAGCCTTACATTAATCAGTCCAAGATTACAGTGAAACTACATCATAAAGGCATTTCACTTACACCAATACTACTACACCTTTCAGCAAAAATAAATAAAACGGGATTCTCCCCACCCAGCAAACACATGCTCCAGAGTAAACATGAGATGAGAAACAAGAATCTGGATGCTAATGGGTCATAAATTTAATACTTCTTAGAGTATGGGATAAGTGTGGTTCAGGAGTTTAAAGATGTGTATTTTTTGTTGTTGCTTAGTCTTACCCCTAAATACATTGCTGTTCTTTATGGGAAATTATGGAGTTTTAAGTTATCTTTGACTCAGTGAAAATGTTGTCTCTTTTGTGACTTCTGATAACAACATGAAAAGCAACACTTCTATGTTTCTTTTTGCTTAGAGTCCCCTCACACTGTTGAACTTACAGGCAATTTTTAATGTGACCAAATGCTTGCTAAATCAATTCTACTGTAGTTTATACTATTACAGTTGTTTTATTTTATTTGTACCTAAGTATAAGATTTTGCTTTTATTCCTATTACTTCTCTTCCTATTAAATTTGACTCATCATTCCAGACTTTTACTCTTGGGGGATCAAACTGCTATTATACTTAGCCTTGTATCATCTATTTTCCACGGTAAACCAAAACCTGAGCCTTCCTTCTTGGTAATTAAGACTTTTGCATTAACTACTATACTCAACTTGTTCTAAGAAAGCACATTTTTTTGCACTTTATTATATATTTGAAATAATGTCTTAAGATCAGCAAGATCTTTAAGAGAATAATAAGACAAGCCACAGAATGGGAGAAAATATTTGCAAAAGACACTGATAAAGAACTATTATCCAAAATATACAAAGAACTCTTAAAACTCAACAATGTGAAGATGAACAATGCAATTAAAAAATGAGCCAAAAACTTTAACTGACATCTTACCAAAGAATACTCAGATGGCAAACAAGCATATAAAAATATTTTTCAACATTATATATCATTAGGGGATTGCAAAGTAAAACAAAGAGATATTACTACACATCCATGAGAATGGCCAAAATCCAGAACATTGACAACACCAAATGCTGACAATGATATAAAGTGACAGAAATTCTCCTTCATTGCTGGTGGAGATGCAAAATGGTACAGCCATTTTAGAAGACAGTCTGATGGTTGCTTACAGAACTAAATACACTCTTAGCATACATTCCAGCAATCAAGTTCCTTGGTATATACCTAAATGAATCAGAAACTTATATTCACACAAAACCTGTACACAAATGTTTGTGGCAACTCTATCATTGTCAAAACTTCAAAGCAACCATGATATTCTTCACCAGGTGAGTGGGTACATAAACTGTGGTATATCCAAATAACGGACTGTTTGTTATTCAGCACTAAAAGGAAGTGAGCTATGGACCCATAAAAAGCCTTGGAGAAAATGCAAATACATATTATTAATCGGAAGACGCGAGTCTGAAACAACCGCATACTGCATGATTCAAACTCTATCATTCTGGAAGATTTGGCAAAAGTAAGCAGATAGTACAAAGATTAGCAAGGGTTTGGGGATAAGGAAGGATGAGTAGGTAGAACACAGAGAGTGACAAGGCAATGAAACTACTGTAGAATATTATACTGGTGGATACATGCTATTATACATTTGTCTAAACCCAGAGAACGTACGACACTAAGCATAAACCCTAATGTGAACTTTGGACTGTGGATGAGAATGGCGTGATAATGATGGGTTTATCAACCATAACAAGTGTCATTGTCACCAGTGGGGAAAGCTGAGCATGTCTAAGGCCAGCAGGTTTATGGGAACTCTGTACCTTTGACTCAATTTTGTTGTCAACTTAAGAATTTTCTAACATATATGTTTATTAATTTAAAAAATCACTGAGATCTTGGAGCACCTGGGTGGCTCAGTCGGGCTCAGTCGGTTAAGTGTTTGCCTTCGGCTCAGGGCCTGATCATAGGACCCTGGGAGCCAGCCTTGCGTAGAACTCCCCGCTCAGTAGGGAGCCTGCTTCTCCCTCTCCTCCCCCCACCACTTGTGCTCTCTCTCACTATCTCTCTCTCTCACACACACAAATAAGTAAATAAAAATCTTTTTAAAAAAATAAAATATCTTCACAAAGATTACACCGGGATTCAGCTTTGAAACAAAGTTATCATAAATATGAACAGCACAGAAACGTAACAGTGATGTTAGTGACTCAAATAATGACCAAAATTCTATTTTCTTGAGAATAGAGGAACTAGAAAAGGATGGTCACCCCAGCTACCTGCAACTGTGATTCATTTTATTTGATTTGATTTGACATAAGCACAAAAGGACTATCACAGGGCAAATAACGTATATAAGAGAAACTAATAAATCCTAAGTATAGATCAGAGAAATTTTACGCATGGAAAAAAAAAGCTGATATGACAGTGTCATGTGACTTAAAAGGTAAAATAACCAAGTCTCACCAGATAGGAAGTGCCGACAAAGACGGAGGATTGGGTGACATGCCTCAAAATTATACTGTCAATGCTAGAGGAACTGGGAAAGAGATCTAGGAGCGTAAATACGTCTAAAAGGCCTTGCAGTAAGTGTAATAGTAAAATCCTAAGTAATTAGAAAGTAACATAATAGTTTAATAGGCAGTATTTTTTTTTCCTTAGTAGTACAGATAATGCTGATGGATCTTACAACCAACAGTATCTTGGGGGACAGAAGCATGATCTCACCCACTTATGGAGTTCATCCATTCACTGATGATCAAACTTTCGTGGTCCTTTAGAACAGTGACAGGTGGGGCGCCTGGGTGGCTCAGTTGTTAAGTGTCTGCCTTCGGCTCAGGTCATGATCCCAGGGTCCTGGGATCGAGCCCCACATCGGGCTCTCTGCTCAGCGGAGAGCCTGCTTCTCCCTCTCCCACTCCCCTGCTTGTGTTCCCTCTATCGCTGTGTCTCTTTCTGGCAAATAAATAAATAAAAGTCTTAAAAAAAAAAAAAAAAAAGAACAGTGACAGGTGACCTGGCTGGTGAACATTCCCCTCAATAGACGCGATGGTGAAGGTAAAACAGTGTCAAACCTGTGCAGGTGCAGGGTCTACACAGGACAGTAAAAGACCCTGGTGCATGGTCGTTAACAGGTGAAGACAATCAGCAGAGACAACCTAGAAGGTAACTGGGTGTCCCTGGATGAGATGGAGCAGAACCAGCTCAACCTCCGTTAGACCTAATGTTCTCTCAGAGCTTGTGTACTTGAGTCCGCACCCTGTAAAACGACTGGATGGGTTAAAAGAGCCTACAATCCTGAGCTGGGAGGCACGAACTTTCCTTTAAGCCAAGTTGGTAGTTACGCGACACCCCAGTCTAAGGTAACTAACTGGTCCAAGCACCGTGGCTACTGGAGTCGCCTCTCGAATCTTCTCCCTGGGTCCACTTTGGCCCCCATCAGTCTATTCCTCATGCTTTTCGCAGTGCATATGCACAGACATTAAAGGGCTTGCACGTCTGAGTCACTCTCTGTAGCTCTTCAGAAAAATCCACAGCTCCTTCCCACGGCTTGCTCCTGACTACCTCTCCAACCACACCTCACTGCAGGTTGGTGTTCTCAGCTCCAGACGTTTTCAGGTGCTTTCAAGCTCCTTATTTGAGCTTGTTCCCATTCATCGCTGGTTTCCCTGCCCGGTACCTGCTTGCCATTTTTCCTGGTTTGGGAAGCACCTTTTGATCCTTCATCTGACAAACTCAGCTGTCCCTTCCTTAGAGAAGCCTTATCCCAGCCTCTCTGACTAGATCAAGTTCACCTGTCACACACACATATTGCTGCACAGCTCCCTCCTTCATTACACTTAAAGTGGTTAAAATTTTTCGCTTATGTATGTGATTTTTTTTTTGATTGGTGTTTTATCTGCTCCTCCCCCCAAGAAACTGCAAGCTCCAAGAATCCAGGGGTTAGCTTCCTCCTCCCCAGTGTACTCCCTTGCACTGTTCCTGTAACACCCAGAGGCTCAGTAAATATGGAATCAGATCATGTTAAGTGAATACATCTCCATATTTCTTCTCTGTTTTCTGGAACCACTTTTCAAAAATCCTGGAAGTTGGCAGTGCTAATCAAATATAACATCTGACAAACAAAAAGCAGAAACAGACCCATAAATACAGAGAACAAAGTGATGGTGGTCAGAGCTGAGAGGAGTGGGAGGATGGACCAAATGGTGGTAGGGTGGGAGGTACAGGCTTCCAGTTATGGAATAAGTAAGTCAGGGGGATGGCAGGTACAGGATAAGGAATATAGCCATGATATTGTAACAGGGTTGTATGGTGACAGATGAGAGCTACGGTTGAGGTGAGCAGAGGGTAAGGTAGAGAGAACTTAAATCGCTATGCTATTTTATTTGATTTTATTTGACATAAGCACATTGAAACTCCTGTAACATTGCATGTGAACTGTATTCAAATACTGAATTAAATAAAAATAAAACATACACTGTTTGATCATCATGTTAGTAAAAGATGGTGAAGGTCCTCAGAAAGAGGAAATCAGAGTGGACTTCCTGTTAATGGTTTGCAATTCCATGAAGACTAATGTTTGAAGGAGGACAAGATAGCTAAAACAAGATGAATGTTTATGATTCCATTAACTAAAAATGCAATTCGTATCATCTTTTTTGTCATATTTATCATCAGCCTACTACTTTTAAAAAAAGAAGCGATCCGGATGAAATAGCTATTTTTGCAGAAACAGATTTCTAGTCATAGAGATTCAGTAGAAGTTTTAGCTTGGCTTTATGCATCCGAAGGGAACACAGATACTCCCCTGTGATGGTGGAGATTATGTTTTTATAAAATTCCAACTATGCTTATGATGTAACTGTGAATATGAAACCACTTTTATCTCAGCATAAAAAATAATGGGTTGTATCAATTTCATGCTTCTTAGCTGGAAGCAACAACAGCTGACTTTGGCCACTAGAAAAGAAGTTTATTAACAGGATATTGAGGGGTCCACTTCTGGCCTTGGAAGTGCCGAGATACTTTGAGAAACCCTTCAAATGCAGAACAACAAATTTCTGCTTTTAGACACCACTTCTTTGCAAAGTCATCTCCTTTGCCAGAGAGAAAAACAAGATGAGCGAGGCCCAGGACCAAAGCCAAAGCACTAGGGCAGTGGGAAGGGATGATTATGCTCTGACTTCTGGTGGTTTTTAAATCATCTACTTAAAAAATAATAATAATACACTGTGGACTACTAACCAGTTTGGCAAAATAAGCTACATACTATTTAGCAAAATATTTCTTTAGTCAATTTTAAGACAAACAACACATACCCCAAGTAACTGTGAGGAGTGAACTTAGAGATTGAGAAGTCGCAGGAGGAGGGTGATTAAGAGAAGAATCGGAGACAATCAGAGAGCGCATGGGCAGGAACCCAGAGCTGCAAAGCCCCTGGCTGGCAGAGAATTCATGTGCCCACGCACATGGGAAGCTGGAAATGAAATACCTGCTTAAAGCCAGGAATAAGACTGACTTCCTAGTCTATGAAACAAGAACTAGAAAATTTATAATCCCTTTTTAGAGAAATAGTGAAGAAACTGGTGAGAGAAAAAAGATCACTTTGGAGAAATCAGAATCCCACATTGTGCTGTACGTGTGTGTGGTTCTCATTCACATGACCCATGTAGTGCTCATTTATACCCAGGAAATTAACATAAAGTTAGTTTGAAATCAGTGCAACCCATAACATCCGGGAGAGGCAAATGCAAAGGAAAGGTATGAGCTCCTAGTTGAGGATTATAAATCACCCAAGGAAACAAGCCCAAGAGGGAGACTTAGCAGGCAGAACAAACAAAAGGATGAACACATCCTAAGCTATAAATAATAGTTTGTTCTGAAAGAGGGTTGAAAGTAAATATATGAGGGGCACCTGGGTGTCTGCCTTCGGCTCAGGTCATGATCTCAGGGTGCTGGGATCGATTCCCGCCTTGGGCTTCTTGCTTATCAGGGAGACTGCCTCTCTCTCTCCCTCTGCCCCTATCCCAGCTCGTGCTCTCTCTTGAAAATACATAAATAAAATCTTTAAAAAAAGAAAAAGAAAAAGTAAATATATGAAATATGCTCAAAACCATAAAGGAAAAAACTGAAATTATAACACAGGAAGAGGACCTATTAGAACAAAAAGCAGATTTTGAAAAAAAAATTGACAGTCTAGAAATTAAAGAAAATGGCCTCTGAAATTAAAACTCAATAAACCACAGAGATAGAAATGAAAGCAAGAGTGAGGAAATAAACAGAGGAAAATTGCCATAATCCATCATAGAAAGATAAATAAATGGAAAAGAGGGAAAGAGAAGTTAAGAGACATAGGGTAAACAAGAAACTTTAAGAAGACTGTTAAAAAGAGAGACTGTTAAAAAGAGAATTACAGAGAAGGAGGGAAACAAAAATAGTTAAAGGCAGAGAACTTGCTAGAACTGAAGAAGAACATAGTCTCAGATGAAAGGAGCATGGAAAATCCCAAGAAAGATACAAAAACAAACCTATACCTGGACACACAGAGATAAATTACAGAAAATCAAAATAAAGTGAAAATCTGAAAAGAGATCACTTGGAAGAGCAATCAGGTTCAGAAAAGAATTCTCAGCAGTGATAAAAGGCAATAGAATTATATCTTCAGAAGTGAATGAAAATATTCTCAAATCAGAATTCCATAAAGAGCTAATCTATTATTCAAGAGTAAAAGAGAGTGAATCATTTTCTGTCAAAGATTAAGAGATTATACTACTGAGAGACTACCATGCTTAATGTTATATGTCTATTTGGCCAAGCCCTGATACCCAGATATTTAGTCAAACATTATTCTAGCTGTTTCTGTGAAGATATTTTTTTTTTTACTTAAAATCAGTCTCTCTCTCTCTCCATATATAAATCTAGAGAGAGAGATAATGCATTCAAAATACCATTATCAGAACATATTCCTTTCTGTTTTAAAGAAGGTATTTTGGAAATTGAAAAACTTATTTTGAAAGTACATCTTTTTACTGTAGACCACAAAGATTTATTTTGAACAGTAATATTTAAGAGAACTTTATAGAGGTGCCTGGGTGGCTCAGTCAGTTAAGCATCTGACCCTTGATTTCAGCTCAGGTCTTGATCTCAAGGTGGTGAGTTCAAGCCCTCCATTGCGCTCCATGCTGTGCATGGAGCCTACTTAAAAAAATAAATAAATTTGTAAAAGAATAAATAAATAGGGGCACCTGGGCGGCTCAGTTGATTAAGCATCTGAGTCTTGATTTCACCTCAAGCCATGGTTTCCAGGTTGAGAGAAAGAACACCCTGTTGGGCTTTGTGCTCAGTGGGGAGCCTGCTTAAGATTCTCTCTCTCCCTCTCCTGCCCCTCCCACCTCACTCTAAAAATAAAATTAAACAAATAAAAATAAAAGACCTTTATATTTGTAACATCCATATTAAACAAGTTTCTATTTTAAATCAGTACTTTGCACATAATAGACATTCAACAAAAACCTACAGACTGAAATAAGTTTTTAAATGCATGCTGCTTTGGGATGCCTGGGCGGCTCAGTGGGTTGAGCCTCTGCCTTCAGCTCGGGTCCTGATCTCGGGATCGAGCCCCGCATCAGGCTCTTTGCTCAGCGGGGAGCCTGCTTCTTCCTTTTTCACTGCCTGCTGCTCTGCCTACTTGTGATGTCTCTGTGAAATAAATAAAATCTTTAAAAAAAAATTAATGCATGCTGCTTCTTCCTCTACCCTTCTTTTAAACTTTTCAAATATCTGTTTTTAATGTAAAGAAAGAATAGATGCCACTTTTATCCCCTGTATCCCCTATAACTCCATCCTATGGGTTCTGCTTTCTTTAGAGAATCCTGACTAATACAGACCTACAGTAAAAAATCACGTAGGAAAAGTTGTCCTTTGGTAAAGAAAAAAAAAACAAAACACAAATCTGAACCCAGAAAGAAGGAAAGGATTACAAGAACAGTAATGAGCAAGGAAATTGGTAACATGGTGATAAGTGTAGATAAATACAAACTAAAAAGGAGAGACACTAAAATACTAGACATCAGTACATGGACGACAGGAAGGAGGAGGGCGGAGCCAAAATGGGTAAGATTATGTTATGAACAACCCTAGCCCGATGAAGTTCGAACTTAAAAATTACAGAGTAGCCACTAAAAACAGCTTTTGGATTACTTCTAAAAGAGCAGACTAAGAGTAAGATAAAGAAAATTCATTAAACCAAAACAGAAGAAGAGAACAAGTGAAAGCCAAGTCAAAAAAGGAGAGAGGATTTGAAAGCACCGACATCAACCACAACGACAACAGTAATAATAATTATTTTATCAATAACGTCAATACATGTCAACAGATTAAATTTGCTTGATTGGGGCGCCTGGGTGGCTCCGTTGTTAAGCGGCTGCCTTCAGTTCAGGTCATGGTCCCAGGGTCCTTGGATAGAGCCCCGCATCAGACTCTCTGCTCGGCGGGGAGCCTGCTTCTCCCTCTCCCACTCCCCCTGCTCGTGTTCCCTCTCGCTATGTCTGTCTGTCAAATAATAAAATCTTAAAAAATAAATAAATAAATTCGCTTGATTAAAGACAGAGCCTCTCAGACTGAGTGAACTACAAAAATCAACATGGATATCGATCACAGACATTCAAAGATTAAACGAAAGAGCCAGTTGCAGAGAGAATAAAACCACTCACGTGAATTTATAAAACTCACGCAACAGTTCTGTACTTAAGATGGAAAGATATCCTCATGTACTAGAAGTACAAAAAACGTGAGCACGCATGGACTTTAAACAGCAGTTGCTTCTGGGGACAGTGGGAAGGGGATCTGGGAAGGGTACAGAAGAGCAGAACTCTGTTTTGCAGACTCCCTTCCGGGGCTGCGATCACCGGCAGCACCAGGTGAGCCTCGTCGGGATGATCGCCTGTCTTATACCAGGCTTCCCAACGAAATCTACACGGTCACCTGGAACAGGTTAAGAAACCAGCGCGAACTCACTCACAGATAACCAGGGGCAGCAAGAGGAGACTCTGATCTCCGCAACTCGGTCTCTCCCCTCTCCCGCAGAGAGGGGTGAGTCTAGGCGCTCTGGTTTTTCTGCTTGTTTTATAGAGCAAGGCAAGAGAGACGTCTTGTCGGCGGGGGAATATACATGCCGCCTGGTGCCGGGAGGCTGGGATTTGGGAGGTCAGTTGTTTATAGCGCTGTGTGTGAAAATCAGCTGCCCTTCCCTTGGAGTATCAGGGGGCCTGTGGAAATTGGCAGAACCTCAGGGTTAGAGACCGCCAGTGGCATGGGAATCTTGGAGGTAGCCCCTCCAGGAAGGAAAAAGAATATTAACACAGAATACTAACAGGTGTGATCTCAGAACGGCACATATATGAGTGTTACATTACCTTCTGCACTGTGTTTAAAGGAAAATACAGAAAATAATATCCGAAGACACCCTTTTCTAGCCTCCAATGCCACTGCCCCCCCCCCCAAAATGTAATCATTGGTGAGATCTTGGTGTTTTTACAGATCATGTTCTTTAAGGATTAAAATACGCATATATACAGATATTTTAAAATATGCATATATACAAGTAGAGAATTTCTTTGGTGGAAGAGGGTTGTTCCAGTTGTGTTTTGATTTTAAGCCTTTCTCTTCTGTTTCTACTTCAAATTGTGGAGATTCTGGATTGCTTCATGTTGTGTTGGCTTTGTTCCCCTTGGTGACTGTGAAAGACTGGAAATTAGTCTCTCATCCATGTAACGGAATGAAAAGCCAAAGTCTAATTCACGCATTGAATGTGAAAAGGTGGTCAAGCAATTTTTTCTTGAGGGTTGCTGGATAATCTGTCCCTTGGTTCATCATGTCATCCATCCGAATTCAAACATATCCCAGAAAGGTTCTTTTTTTTCCTCTTCACTCAGAACGGAGCTTTGATCAAATGTAAGAAGTAACTAGGTCTTGTAACCAACATCCTGTGCTTTGACTTTAATCTTTGCAAAGGGAAGTGAGCATGCCTTGAGTATGTTCGATGAACGCCCGCTCTCTCCTGATGCCAGTGTCTCATAATCTGATTCCTTTTGCTTTCTTCAACGCTCGGAATGAGAAAAAGGACTCCTTTCCCCTGGGCCCAACCACTCATTTACAATCTTTGTATATTTATCGCTTTTCAGCCAGTCCTAGAATGTCTCCTTTTCTCTGCATTATAGAGGGATAAAATAAAACACCACATTTTACACCTACTAAAAGTAATTTTTATTTACCCCACAACCCCTGAACTTTGAATTTTTTTCCCCCAAAGGAATCTTCCCTGGCCACCCCCTTCTCCTCACAAGGCCACTGTTTGATCTAGTGACATTTTTATATGGAAAACATTTTAAGCAGCTCCAGCTGCTGATTTTACAAAGAATAAAAACAGAAATGATCGGAGCTTTTGGCAAGAACCCTTAGGCCAGAGCAGCAAGCCACTGATAGATTCCTGCTGTAGAAGTGATTTGTTTTGTTTTATGAACTTGTGAAAGTAACTCTTTCTTTTTCATGGCAAAATAGTTGGTACAAAGGAGAGACCAGCACACTGGGGGTGGTGGGGGAGGAGGTACATATTTTCTTCCTAAGCAACTTTTTCAAATACATTTTATGTCCGTATCTAAATTACACAAAGCAGGCTTACAAGCTCCCTCTGTCTCTCTCTCTCTCTTTTTTTTTTTTTTGAGGGGGGTTGAAACACTTCCGAAAGTGGGTGTGAAATAATCCTTTTGCTTTTATTTCCAGATTGTGGCTTTGATGATAAGTTAGATATTAAATAGGACTGGTTCTGGTTCGTACGTCACGTATAGATGTCGGGCGTAAGTGTCAGCATTTAGATGGAGAATAATTGGATTCATATCTGTGTTATGTTTTCAAATTGCTGGGTCAGTTCTGGGTCTCCCGCTATAAATTCTTCACTGCAGGCACAAGTAAAAGGAATGTGACAGATTTAATACCTAGAATAAGTTATTAACTGTAAGAATGCATAAAACAGTGGCACTGCTGAGCGGAGAACGTGACACCGCTCATAATTCTATAAATGAAAATTAAAGTGTTTTTTTATATCAGGGAAATATTTTTCTTTATTAACTCTCTTGCCCTCTTCACATAGGTCCTTTATGTCTGATCTCATGTCGAACAATCTCTTCGACTTGGCCATTTGACTCATGAATGTTTAAACACTAACGCTCAAGTGTGAGAGAATGAACTTGATAAGAGAAGGGAGTTGTTTATAGTGTTTCACTTCTCAAAAGGTCAAGTGGCTACTTTGACTGCAACCATGATCTTTCCTGAGAACAATATCTAGGCCAGATCGCATGGTAAAGGCTCAGTGAAATAGCCTCTTCTTTTTGTCATAGTGTATTTGCCTTTCTGTCGTGGAGGGAGAACCGAAGTATAGCCCCACCAATTACTTAGACAATTATTAGAAAGCAGGAAAGCAGAAGAGAGGGAGGAAGTGAAGGAAAAGAAGAGTGAGCCAAGAATCCAAAAGGAAAAGAGGTGGGAGTCCTTCACACCTTTCTGCAAGCCCCAGGTCACGAGTGGCGGCTGGTGCTGGCACATAGCTTGGATTTTTCCAATGTCAGCAAACTACTCACCCACGGTTGCCAGCCCACCTCCGGAAAATCCTCTGAGAAAATCTTCCCTTTTATCATACAAGCCCAGGATGAGCCAAGAAATTCAACATCACAATTCCATTTGCTCTGCCCATTTATTTGATTAAATATTAACTGAATAGCTCCATAGGAGAAGACAAGTCCCTATTGATAAAGAGCATTACTGTAAGTTCTGCAAGAGCTTCTCAAACTTGAGTCATTTATGGGACACCTGGGTGGCTCAGTTGGTTAAGCGGCTGCCTTTGGCTCAGGTCATGATCCCAGCGTCCTGGGATCAAGTCCCGCATTGGGCTCCTTGTCCAGCAGGGAGCCTGCTTCTCCCTCTGCCTCTGCCTGCCACTCTGCCTGCCTGTGCTCTCTCTCTCTGACAAATAAATAAATAAAATCTTTAAAACAAACAAACAAACAAAAAACTTGAGTCACTTGGCACCCCCTTCTCTATGTACATAGCACACATTCCTACCAGTGTTTCAAGCACTTTTATGAACATTAGCCCATTTAATTATCATAACAATCCACTGCCCCCTTTTGTTACAGATAAAGAAACTGAAGCTCAAAGGAGATCAGGAAGTTGCCCCAGATCACACCTTCACAAATTTTACTATAGCTACATCTCATGTCCTACATTATTCATCTACTTATTTTCTTCAAATGATTCACTTTTTTCTACTTAAAGTATATTTAGGGGATCTTACCACTGCCATTGATGGAAAACAAACCATATCATGAGTTTAATGTGATCATTGTATTTTCAAATATACATAAAGATAAATATGTATGCTACTTGATACTCACTAGCATGGCTAAAATATTTTAAAAAAATAAAATAACAAGTGTTGGTGAAAATATGGAGAAACTTAGACTCTCATACGTTGCTGATGGAAATGGAAAATGCTGTAACCACTGTGCAGTTTGATGATTCCTTGAAAAGTTAAACATGGAGTTAGCAGAAGACCCAGAAATTTTACTGCTTGATATATTACCCAAAAGATCTGAAACAGGGACTCGGGGGCACCTGGGTGCTCAGTCAGTTAAGCGTCTGCCTTTGGCTCAGATCATAAGCTTGGGGTTGTGAGATCGAGCCCCACGTCAGGCTTCCTGCTGGGCGTGGAGCCTGCTTAAGATTCTCTCTCCCTCTGCCCTTCCTCCCTTTCTCTCTCTCTCACTCCCTTTCTAAAATATAGGGAAGAAGGAAGGGAGAGAGATAATAAGGAAGAAAGGGGGAAAGAAAGAAAGGAAGGAAGGAAAGAAGGGAGGAAGAAAAGAAAAGAAAGAAAGAGAAAGATGTGTTTGTGTTCCAGCTAAAATAATTTCATACATACTAGCAGAGGTAAATGTAGCAAAGTTTGAGGAACACTGTTCACTGTCACAGTGGTTAAGCCCAAGAGTCAACAAGTCTGGGTTTAAATTCCAGTTCTGTCACTTACTACATGAATTGAGAAATTCCTTAATGTCTCTAAAACTCCTTTTCTTATCTGTACAATGAAGGTAGCAATTCATGGTTATGCCAAGATCAGGGAATCCTGGATTATTAACTTTAGAGAGAAACATTTCTTGTTTCTTGTTTCTGCTCTAAGCCAGCAAGATGATATGCTAGGAACATTATGTGTCACGTCATTCATGACATGAATGAGCTTCCTGAGATCCAATTTCAACATACTAACCAAATGGATTGTCCTTTCTGTGCACACATCACTAAGTACTATTGAAATCCTACTGCATTCTAATCTCCTGTCCACTCACAGGATTGCTGATGCTGAATCATATCCTTCTTCACATTCCTTAAATTCAGATTCTATTATCTTACGAACCGTACTTTGTTTTTAAGATTTCAAAACATCAGTTGATGATAAAGTAAAAACGTTATGGCATTATTCTTTCACAGAAGCTATACCCAAAAATTATATTTTATTTGTATATTATGTTTTACCAATCATTAGCATCTTATATATAACCTCAAAAGGTTTATACCTGGGACGCCTGGGTGGCTCAGTCTGTTAAGTGTCTGCCTTTAGCTCAGGTCGTGATCTCAGGGTTCTGGGATCCAGTCCTGCACTGGGCTCCCTGATCAGTGGGGAGCCTGCTTCCCCCTCTGCCTGCTGCTCCCCCTTCTTGTGCTCTTTCTCTCTCTCTCTCTCTGACAAATAAGTAAATAAATAATTTTTTTAAAAAGGTTTATACCTTAGAATGCTGAAGGAATTTGCCCCAAATCTATAAAATTTGCTAAAAGGAAAAGATAAAGTACAGAACCCATTACTCAACTTTTAATTGACAGTGGGGTCTTGGTGTATCCTGTTGGCATCTGAGAGGCTCACTCCCATACAACAGCATTCATTAGTCCAAAATAAATTTCACACGTGCCCATTCAGTGACAATAATAATAAACAAATGCCAAATTACTAAAATATATTATACCTTTGCACCCGCAATCAAAATGAGCTTAGAGTCTCTCAAAGTCCATGTGGCAGTAAAAGTATGGCCCCCAACTGAATCAGAAATGTGAGTGTGAAAACCCTTTTTCTTTTAAAGAGTCTGTATAACATGTCCTGAGGTAGTAATTCAAACAGTAGACACAGTATTGCTTCTATCTCTTGGTCTCTCATTTCACCGAATGCTTAAGAACCTACCTCACAGGGAGATGCTATGTCAGACTAGTCAACTTTGCAAAGCAGTTAAGGTTACTAAAACAGGCTGTGTTTACAAGACAAGGTCAAAGAGAATTTAAACCACTCTTAGTGCATCTGAGTTAATCCCTAATTTAGTTTTGTTTCAAAAGTTCCCGGTCTGTCCTTAATTATTTCTCTTCAACTCACCCTTTACACATACAGAGCCAAGGAGGGAGAATTAGGCCCCTGGGTTTTACATTTTCATTAAAAGTCAGAGGCAACATACAACCGACTTGAATTGTGGGTGGCAGCTCACTTTGTGATTTCTTCAGAGGAAATTTGACTGAGCACATGGAGCTCGGCTCGGCAACCAGATCACTATTTGCTTTGCAAGTGGGGGCATGGAAAATGGTTTTTGGCACACATTCACTAAAACTCCATACGTTGGTCCACAGCTGAATTATTGTCCTTTCTGCTCCCTTTTAGTTACCAGAATAAAAAGGTCAGATTCACGACACTTAGAAAGGAGGGCAAATGTGAGCTCCGTTAGTAATAACTGCTTATAACAAACTTCTATTCCTATTAACCACATTAGGCCTATGTTATTTCCTGTAGCTCATACATTCTGTGAGCTTTGCAAATGCTCCCCAACAATGTCAAGCTCTTATATGTGCGTATTGTAAATATATGCAAATATTTACCAGTTACCAAATTGTCCAATCTTTGTGTATGTGTTGCAAGTGCCCAAAATGTAAAGGTACACATATGTGTGTGTATATGAATATACACATACATGCACATATAAATACTAAATTACAAACAAATGAGAGAAGTGCAAATTGTGTGTGTCCTATGGTACACACATTTCGTGGGGGGGGGGGATGTTTTACTTCTAACTTTAAATAATGGCTAAATGCTCAGAAAGTATCATCTGCTTACAATTACAAAATACTGAATACGTTTATTATTCAGCCTAGATAGGCATTCCCATATTTCATTAGTGGTGTGACATTAGATTTGTTCTCTGTAAATTGAATCAAGAAAGAACAATAACAACAATTAGGGGCTCCCTGGGGAAACATTGTGCTAATCAAAAAAAAATTTTTTTTAAGTCTATACGAAAGAAAAGAAAACACATAAGTAAAGTTATAAAACGAACTGCAGAAGATATGGCATATATGACAAATTAAGACCTAAATAATGAATATATGAAGACTACTTTAAAATCTATAGGATAAATATCTCAGTAGACATGTGGGCAAAGCCCATAAGCCCACAAGTCACACACAAAAAGAATATAAATAGCTGGTAAACATGTAAAAAAATTCAATCTTACTTATAATCCCCCCCAAAATCTAATTTTTTTAAAGATTTTATTTATTTATTTGACAGAGAGAGAGATCACACGTAGGCAGAGAGGCAGGCAGAGAGAGAGAGAGAGGGGGAAGCAGGCTCCCTGCTGAGCAGAGAGCCCAATGCGGGGCTCGATCCCAGGACCCTGAGATCATGACCTGAGCTAAAGGCAGAGGCCTTAACCCATTGAGCCACCCAGGTGCCCCCCAAAATCTAATTTGAAAGAAGAGAAAATTTTTTACCCACAACAGTTCCAAGTAGTAAAAATAATAATAATAATAATAATAATAATACCTATAATTGGTGAGTTGTCTCAAAATAAATCACTCATTTTGTGAGTCAGGAGATTAAATGACTATACCTTTCCAGAGAACAATCAGCAATACTGTATCATGACATAAATATGCTGGGGCACCTGGCTGGCTCTGTCAGGAGAGCATGCGGGCTCTTGATCTCAGGGTTGTGAGTTCAAACCCCACACTGGATGAAGAGATGACTTTAAAATAAAACCTTTAAAAAAAAAAAAAAAGTCATAGGGGTGCCTGGGTAACCCAGCTGGTTAAGCAGCCAAATCTTGATTTCAGCTCAGGTCATGAGCTGTGAGATCAAGTCCCATGCTGGGCTCCACACTGAGCGTGGAGCCTACTTAAGATTCTCTCTCTCCCTCTCTATTTGCCCCTCTCTGCTCATGCATGTGTGTACTGTCTCTCTCTATTAAGAAAAAAAAAAAAAAGAAATATGCCTATGCTTAGATGCAACAATTCCAACTCCAGGAATTAATCCTAAGTAAATAATCAAATGAAAGAACAAAAAAGTATACATATCTATATCTCATAAAAGTAAACATATAAACACACATATGCATATTTATATATGTATATGTACGCATATGCATATGTGTATGGCATTGTATATCATGCCCTTAAAAACTTGAAATAACCCAGATCTCAAAAAAAAAAAAAAAACCCCACCAGGATTAATTAATTTGTTATGACACTCTTTTACAATGAAATAAGCGACTATTAAAAATGGTTATGTTGGGGCACCTGGGTGGCTCAGTGGGTTAAGCCAATGCCTTTGGCTCAGGTCATGATCTTGGGGTCCTGGGATTGAGCCCCGCATCGGGATCTCTGCTCGGTGGGAAGCCTGCTTCCTCCTCTCTCTCTGCCTGCCTCTCTGCCTACTTGTCATCTCTCTGTCTGTCAAATAAATAAATAAATAAAACCTTTAAAAAAATAGTTATGCTGAGTTATATTTACTGTAGGAAAATTCAACGTATATTATTGAGAAACCAAGATTTAAAATAGTTTTGGCCCCATCTTCTTGTAATTAACGTGCATAACTAAAAAATTCAGAGCTACAGTAAAATGAGAACATTTTAATCTGTAAGCTGTGAGATTTAGTATGATGTTTTTCTACCTTCCTGTATTGTTTCACTTTTTTGCAGTGTATGTATTATGCTTACAATTAGAAAAATAGCTCAGTTTGGCGTGTCTGGGTGGCTCAGTTGGTTAAATATCTGACTCTTGGTTTTGGTTCAGGTCATGATCTCAGAGTCCTGAGACTGAGCCCCACATTGGGAATCTGCATTCAGCGTGGAGTCTGCTTGCGATTCTCTCCCTTTCCCTCTGCCTCTCCTACTCATGCTCACTGGCTTGCTCTTTCTCTCTCAGATAAATAAATCAGGAAGGAAGGAAAGAAAGAAAGAAGGAAGGAAGGAAGGAAGGAAGGAAGGCAAGGAAGCAAGCTAGCTCAACTTGATCGTATTTACATTCTCTTCTCCAATTTCTAGAATTGCAAACATGACTCCATAAATCAGACTGTCTAATACTGAACTACCCAATTATTACTTGTTTAGATGTTTGGAAACATCTAAATTTCTAATTTGCATTTCTAAATTGCAGTTTCTAACTTTCCCTTGATGTGTGGAACACAATAAATCAATTGGAGCGATAGGATAGTGATAGGTATTTGTTTCCTTTCCTTCCCCAACACTTCTAGTACAGTTCTCAGAGAAATACGTATAGTACTTATTCAGTAGATACTGCTTCAAATGTAATTTTGCAAGAACCTTGGAAGCTTTCTTGTGCTGTACATTGGACTCTGATATCCATTCAAGGACTAAGTTGAGTTACTTAAAGAATGAAATAGATTATACTTTGCTGAGGCTTTTTCTAGATCAAACGAATTAACACAAAACAGAATATATAGAAAGGAGGGATTTCTCTCATCTGATAATGACATTATTTATAAAACAGAAAAGCCATCACACTGAGACGACAGTTGTTTTTCTCCATCATTAGCAAACACGAAGCATGACAACATGAATTTGGGGGGTCTTTTTATCGTAACCTCTTACTAGGGTTGGTTTATGAGTTGGGGACTTGAGTTCAGAGTACCTTAAAGATTTTTTCTTGTCATCCAGTGAGAAGTGTCAGAGGGATCAGTAAGCAGGAGCTCACTAAGTAAGATGGAAGGCAGAAGTTTTAGTTTGTGGAGGAGGTGAGCAGAGAATGGGCGTGGTCATCTTCTGGACATGTGCTCTTGGACCCTTTAACATAATAAACACCAAAAAATATATCATCCACTCATCACCATCCAACTGTTAAGATGTAATTCATGTCCTCAGATATACGGGACTATTCCTTGCCACTGACTCATCTTTGACTAGAGAAGTCCCTCCATTGAAAAGTTTTATATCCTTATCGTTAATGTTAATATACAATCCTTAAAGAGTTGCCTTTAGGTGACTAGTAGGATGTCATTGGAGGATCTGTTGCATTTATTTCTGTGTTCATTCGATGAAGGAGGAGTTCTTTTATACCCCAAATTTCATTTTTCTCATCCTTAGAATGCTCCTGATTGTTTATCCTCAGGAAATAGTCTTTTTTTTTTAAAGACTTTATTTTAGAGACAGGACATGCACACGTGTGGGTGCAAGTGTAGGGGAGGGGTGGAGAGAGTGGGAGAACCTCAGGCAGACTGCTTGCAGAGGGCAGTGTGGAGGCCATCATGGGGCTGGATCCCTCGACCCCTGAGACCTTGACCAGAGGTGAAATCAAGAGTCAGATGGTTAACCAACTGAGCCACTCAGGCACCCCAAGAAATAATCTTGAAAACCCAATCAAAATTATTTTAGTTTTGCCTGGTTGGACCACTGAGATCTTCTTTCATTCAAAAGGTAAACTGTTAATTAATTCTGATCATTTGCAATATTAAAATTTAGTTTTTAGATAGCTGCTGTTTCTTGGTTATACTTCAGTAGCAGTAGCTATCTATAAACCAAATTTTAGTTAGGAGAGGACCATATCCAACTGACCTCAGATATTTGTGCTATAAAAAGAAAGAGACCACTTCAGTACATATCTCTATATAGAACCCTTTTCCTTATGGAACAGTATAAAGTTTATGGTCTCACAGAAATTTTTATTACTCTTTGATAATATTTGCAATGGTTGAGAAAAGATTATTATCTGCTTAGTTACATTACCCAAGATTAGAGCTCATGGTCCCATGAGGCTTCCAGGCCAACTTCCCAATTTTTAAAGCGCACCTTCTTGTAGTTTGGGGAGGACACACATGGCCAGCAATATTGTTGCAGTGATCTTAAAAAAGCAGTCCTTAAAGCTCTCAGTTCCAGAAACACTTCCAATCTCTTTTTCACCAGCTCTCCCTGCGCTTGCCGGTAGACAGCCGTGGAGATAACAGTGACGCGCCAGACAGCAGTATTAGTCCACTGGGAAGGGCTTGGTTCACTTTAAATAAATAAGGTTATAATCCCAGAAGGCGGGGAGGGGTCAGAATAAAGTCTGTGTACCACACAAAAAATAATAAAAACAATAACAAAGTTACTACTACAACTGCTACTTCTCTCTTTTTTTTTTTTTAGGATTTTATTTATTTATTTGTCAGAGAGAGAGAGCGAGCGAGCACAGGCAGGCAGAGTGGCAGGCAGAGGGAGAAGCAGGCTCCCCGCCGAGCAAGGAGCCCGATGTGGGACTCGATCCCAGGACGCTGGGATCATGACCTGAGCCGAAGGCAGCTTCCTAACCAACTGAGCCACCCAGGTGTCCCCAACTGCTACTTCTCTTATTTCCATTTTCTCTTGGCCCAGTCTGAGTTCTTTAAAATCATGGGTCTGTGCTAAATTTAAAATTTTTGTGTATGTAAGGATAACCCGACCTACCTACAGGCTCAGTGGTTTGGACTTGGCCAAATTCATTCATGTTCTTTTTTCCTTTTATTTTTTTCCCTTATTATTTTTATTTTTATTTATTTTATTTTTTTATTATTTATTTATTTATTTTTAAAGATTTTATTTATTTACTTGACAGACAGAGATCACAAGTAGGCAGAGAGAGAGAAGGAAGCAGGCTCCCCACTGAGCAGAGAGTCTGATGCGGGGCTCGATCCCAGAACTCTGGGATCATGACCTGAGCCGAAGGCAGTGGCTTTAACCCACTGAACCACCCAGACGCCCTGTCTTTTTTATTTTTTAAGGATGTATTTATTTATTTGAGAGAGAGAAGACATGCAGGAGGGGCGGTGGGACAGGGAGACAGAGAATCCTAAGCAGACTCCCCTCTGAGCATAGAGCCCCACATGAGACTCCATCTCATGACTCTGAGATCACGACCTGAGCTGAAACCAAGAGTTTGACCCTTACTCAACTGTGCCACCCAGGTGCCCCTATTTCACATTTTTTTTTAATTTATTTATTTGTCAGAGAGAGAGGGAGAGAGAGCGAGCACAGGCAGACAGAGAGGCAGGCAGAGGCAGAGGGAGAAGCAGGCTCCCTGCGGAGCAAGGAGCCCGATGTGGGACTCGATCCCAGGACGCTGGGATCATGACCTGAGCCGAAGGCAGCCGCCCAACCAACTGAGCCACCCAGGCGTCCCGCTATTTCACATTTTTGATAGATGACAAAGAAAATCTGTTTTCACACTAGAATTTAGTATGTAGTAATGGAATGGACAACCTTAATTAAGACACACCAAATGTTCAACCTCGGCCTTTTGTTTGTTTGTTTGTTTTGTCATATACTAACTAGTGGTTCTTAAAATAGCCATTACTGAGTATCACCTGGGAGATTTTTAATGCAGACCTTAAACCTCAAACATACTGAATTAGAAACTTCAGGAACAGAGCCCAGAAATTTGTATTTGTAACATCTTCTCCATGTGATGGAGATAGCAGACCCTGTCTCTGGACTGGAATTTGACAGCCCCTTCTCTAACTGCCTGGGTTTGGCAGCATACTCATTTACCAAGTATTTCTAAAAACTTACTATGCGTATCTCTGTGGGAAATACAAAAGGAAGAGTACATAAGCCCTGTATTCGAACTTATTGAGCCAGTCTCCCAAAGTATATTCTGTGAGATGTTTATAGCATTATATTTTTTTAAAAAGTGATTCATGGTCAATAAATGTGATAAACTCCAGGAGAAATAAATTTAACATATTTCTTTTCTGGAGGATTTCTCAGGGCTTTAATGTGTGAAGACTTTCAAAGAGGGAAGTTAAGCTTCTTTGTACATGGACTTCTTTTTTCACAGAGCACACCTTTAAAAAAAAAAAAAAGAGGGGGAAGGGGCAAAGGGCAAGAGAGAAAAGAATATCTTAAGCAGGCTCCACACCCACTCCAAACCTGTGGGGTTTAATCTCACAACCTGAGTGAAATCAAGAGTTGGATGCTTAACCTACTGAGCCACCCAGGTGCCCCTCTTTTTTTTCCAGAGCATGTCTTAGAACTAGTGTTCTGAAGAAAACAGTTTTGGAAATGTTGAACTAAATTATCCATTTCTTATAGACGTGACTTTATACATTTTTAACTCCCTCACAGCACATGAAACAAAGCTTAATAACCTATGGAAATATAGTTAGTTCAATGAATTCCCATAGTTTCATATGGTACATTTTTCATCCAAGATGACAGAGGTTGCCAGTGCCCAGAGAATAATTTTGTCATTGATTTCTTTACTTCTTTGTATCTCATTTCTCCTTTTGGAGTGTTGTCTCCTACTGGTGCCACATTAAAGCCATAATTCCCTTCTGAATTATCAATTTATTTGTTTTGTGCTGATGTTCAAAAACAAGGCTTCCTAAATGTTAATACTTCAGCTAAGACACTAACTGTTACAGGTCAACTATATTTCTATTAAAAAACTTTTTTTTAAGATTTTTAATTTTAAAAAAAGGAAGTTGTGGTTGCCATCTGCTGATAGATATGTGACGGTAACATTGTAGAAGCCAAGGAGTTTGGCATGTCTCGGGAGGTTAGAATACATGCACCAACTTTTCAAATCAAACCAGGTCAGAACTTGTACAAGAACACGTGGATGCCAAGAAGGAGAAGAATCACAGCCCACGGAAAACAGCTTATGAGTCCTGTGGCTAATGCTAGCAAAAGTATCCTCGGAGGCATGAGCTGCCAGCCGGGGGTGGAGGAAACCGTTCTATAGCCATGGCAGCTTGAACTTGGCAACCAAGGGATAAGAGGAAAATCAAACTAACAGACTCTGTCACCAATTCTGCTTTCCCAGGACTGAAGCAAACTTGTTTGATATCTTCAGTTTGCTTGAGTCTAGAAGGCATGAAAATGCTTCCATTTTACTGGTAAAGGGCCAGCTGGAGTAAAAATCGAATGACTAAGAAATGAGGTTTTACATCTTATCATTTAATATAAGGAAGAAAAGAAAAAAGACCATATCTCAGAGTGGTTTGAAACCAAATTGTTTTTCCTAGGCTACATCATGCTTTGATGAAATGGGGGTGGTTTGCATGATGTCATCCACATGGTTTAAATAAACAGTAGGCTAAAGTTAACAAGCTGCCATCTTAACAGAACTGGTGGGGCATTATGGAAGAGCTAATTTGATCAATTACATTTAGTTCCAGAGGTCTCTAGATGAGACAGAAGCCAGTATACACATTTTGGCAGATGAAAAATCAGTTTGGTCAACATGTACCATGGTGGTAATGAACATTCTTTCAGACTTCATTTTTCATCCCCAGGAGAGGAGAATCCCACTTATGCCAGTCACTGCTACTCCAGAGCAGCCAAAAAAGATAACTATGAATATTTTTAGGAGCCAGAAACTTGCATTCCATGGGGTAGGCTGACTAGTGTATTGGCTTCGCCATTGTGCCTTTAAATGTTGTACTTGAAGTTTTGCTCTTGTTATTTTCCCATTAAATATTAATTGCAACTAGGAATAAATATGTGAGGTTTTTAGTCACCATATGCATTGCTCTCCTCAAAAGTTGATATTTTGTAAGAATTGAGTATTACTCAATTACAGGAAGCTCGTCAACAGTTCCATGTACATGGAGTACAGAAATGAGCGAATGAGTGGAACATCGAGCTTCAGATCCTTGAGTTGGATTTATCAGCCTTATAACAAGTTAAATACAAGGAAGCAAGTGGTTTATTTGGTGTGTGAAAGAAATAATACATGATAAAAGCGAGAGAACTAATTCCACAGTTGCCCTCTATAGAACAGACACTAGCTTGATGTACAGAGTACAGAGTTGTGAAGTCATGGACCTTGACCTCACTGTCTGTTAGAGAAGATGACATTCACTAAAAGCTATAATATAAAGTAGATAAGTCACAGAGGAGGCATGAAAAGATCTTGAGAGGAGTTAAAAGGTAGCAAGACTATCTGGTGGCAGGAATCAAAAATCCTGAAGAACTTTCATTTGATATGGTCAAGCCAAGGTGTAGGCATTTGAGCATAAGGGAGAAGTCACAGATAACACGGAGAGGGGAAATGAGTTATATTCAGGGAATACTGAGGAGTTGCCTTTGGCTTGCCTAGAGAATTGTGTACATAGAAGGGAAAAATACAGATGCAAAG
Organism: Mellivora capensis; assembly: GCA_004024625.1. Lineage (NCBI taxonomy): Eukaryota > Metazoa > Chordata > Mammalia > Carnivora > Mustelidae > Mellivora > Mellivora capensis. The sequence goes on along the minus strand of PISX010000418.1, from coordinate 58,587 downwards.
GTAAGTTGGAATCACTTTTGAAGACTTGTCGTTCCATGGAATTTGAAGTTGGACAAAATAGTGTAAGGGAGTTGTTGAACATTTTTGAGAAGACAATGTCAGAATTAGAAAAATTAATCTAGAAATAATATTCAGACACTATCAGAATTGGGAGAGCCCAGAGGTGGGGAAAGTCAGAATCCATTATTCCAATAGGTCTAGTTGAAAGGTAATGAGAGTAGGAATGGGTATGGTGGCAATGGGAGTTGAATGAAAGCAGAGGCACTGTGACAGGAGAATCCATAGGACTTGACCCTGGTTCTGTCTGGTAATGAGAATGGAGAATCAAGAAGGTGGATTTCAACAGCAGGTAGATAAAAAAAATGGGGGTGCCAACATTAGTGATAAGAAGAAATAAGAGAATGAGATTGTTTTGGTGAGTTAGGTACATTTGGATCTTGGACACTCCAACTCGTAATTTATACGTCTTAGAAAGCTTAGTTGAAGGGAGATTCATTGGGATTTGGGGAACCAGCTGATTCACAATGGGGTGTGAATCCCCCCCCCTCCAGCAACAATTCTGGGTTCTCATTCAGGAAATATTCAGTGAGCTCTTCTTCTGTGCCAGGCACTGTGCTGGGGATGGTCAGGGAGTTTAACTATACAACCCTGAGGCCTTCAGGGCTTTAGAACCTAGTAGTTTCTCATTCTGGCTCAGTCACTTATTTGCATACCCTGAAGCAGTTAACGTTTGTGGGGTCCTCTGCCTGTTTCTATACTGGGAGTCTGGCAATATATATTTTTAGCCACTTAAGTGGTGGTAGATTTTGAGGTATAAAATTGTTTCAGATCTTGGGGGAGCTAATGGGAGATACTCTTATGAACCATCAGAAGATCTGGTGGAGGCAAGAAATGAGGGGAAAGCCAAAATCCCAGTCAGAGTAGAGGAGAACAGCACATAAGAAACATCTTAGAGAAGTCTCTGAGGTTAGAAGCAAAGCCAGAGCTTTCCACTAATGCGTCACTTTCCAGTGGCACAAGCCAGCAGCAGCTCGGAAGCACTCCCACACCATTTAAGCACTGCCTCTAGAAGCCAGAGGAATTATCTATCAATTTGCAAAAAAGGGACCCTCTCCAGTAAGAGAGAGTACAGAAGTATGAAGACTCTAGGCATCCTCTTGATCAGTACTGGTGTTTAGTCACTCACTTGATACTTGAGTGCCTACTGTGCGCTTGGTGCTGCTCGCGGAGTGCCCAGTGGTGAGCCGAGCAGTCATGGTCCCCCTTATAAGAAAGTCTGTCATCTAGGGAGGAAGGCAGATATTAACCAAATCTCTACGAGGCGGTAATAGGTGCTCCTTGAAGAGATGCAGAGTGCAGGGAGAGCATCCTACAGCAAGCCTTTCATTGAGACTGGGAGATCAGAGGACTACTCCAAGCAAATGGTGTTTGAACAAACAAGGAATGGAGCCAACCTTCAACAGTCCTTTACTGTGGTGAGGGGTGGACCACTACTGCAATCTATTCCTTTTCCTGGCAACAAGACCATCCGATTGCTGAATCCTGAAAGAACAAAATAACAAAATGTCCCAAAACACCAGAGCTGAACCCAGTGACTGCAGTACAGAGAAAACAGGAAATCATTCAACATCTGGCAATGCTTGTCTCAGAGATTTTACTGCACAGTGGCAAACACCATGTGACTGGAGGCCCACTCCTCACTTTGTTCATCTGTAAGGTGGAAATAGTAAGAGTACATTTCCCTGCAGTTTTTGGGAGAAGGAAGTAAAGATAATCTACAAAACTCAGAGCACAGTTTCTAGTACTATCCCTTAATAAGTGTCAGAGATTATCATCATCTTACATGAGAATTCTTTAATGAGGTATAATTCAGGGGCACCTGGGTGGCTCAGTGGGCTAAGCATCTGACTCTTGATCTTGGCTCAGGTCATGATCACAGGTCATAAGATCAAACCTTAAATCGTGCTCCATGCTCAGTATAGAGTCTGCTTAAGATTCTCTCTCTCCCTCTCCACCAGCCCCTCTCCAGCTCCCCCCCCCCCAATCTTGCACTCACTCTCTCTAAAATAAAATGCATATATCATGAAATTCATGCTATTAAAATGTGTAATCCAGTGGCTTTAGTACACTCACAGAGTTGTGCAATTGTCCCCACTGTCTAATTCTGGAATACCTTAATCTCTCCCAGAAAGAAACCCCGAACCATTCGTGGTCACTCTCCATCCCTCTTTCCCCGGCCCATGGCAACCACCAGTCTGCTTTCTGTCTCTATGGATTTTCCTCTTCTAATGTTTCATATAAATTAAGTTATACAACATGTGTCTTTTTGTGATTGGCTTCTTTTGCTTAGCATAATGTTTGCAAGGTTCATCCAAGTTATAGCATGTATTAGAACCTCTTTTCTTCTTATGGCTGTATAATATTCCATTGTACAGATATACCATGTATATTTTATTGACCCATTTGATTGGACATTGGGTTGTTTACGGTTTCAGGCTATTATTAATATTACTGCTATGAACATTAGTGCACAAATTTTTGTATGTTTGTTTCCAGTTCTCTTGAATATATACCAAAGAGTAGAATTTTCTGGATCAAATGCTAACTCTACATTTAACATTTTGAAGAACTGCCAAACTGTTTCCCATAACTGTTGCAACATTTTACCTTCTTACTAGCAATGCCTAAGGGTTGTATTTTCTCCACATATCCCCAATACTTACTGTTGTCTATCTTTTTCAGTTTAGCCATCCTAGTGAGTATAAAGTGGTATCCCATTGTGGGTTTTCGATTTGCATTGTTCTAATGGCTAATGATGTTGAGCTTCTTTTCACATGCTTGGCCATCTGTGTGTCTTCTTGGGAGAAATATCCATTCACATCATTGCTCATTGTTTAATTGGGTTAGATATCCGTCTGTTGTAGAGTTGGTTAAAGATTTTACAGAAAGACTTTGTTCACTCCAAATGATCCCAGAAAACAATCAGTTCTCCAAGAAGGAGCAGGTCACTATTACTTGCTTTCTGCAATAGCAAATGGCAGATGCTTCAAAATTGCAGGCGTGGATGTTCCTTCATGGTAAGGCAGACATGTTCTCCCCAGTCTCGCATCCCCTTCTACAAACACTGGTTCTTGGCCTCTCCATGCTGAAGCCCTATGTAGCCCCATCTTTCCTACTGAGCATTCCCAGTTCAGTCTTCCCACTGCCATCCTGAGACATTTCTCTACAGAGTTAGAGTCCAGAGGGGCAGGAAAGTAGTGAGTTGTCTATCTTGTGTCCTCTTCTTGTGATACCTTCCAAACATAGGGCCTGGAAGATGGTAAGGGTCAAAACAAATACTTTCCCTTCTCTGATCTCATGCTTACCTGTGAACCCTATTGTTTCTGAGGTCGGCAGAGACAACATGGGGTGGGAGGGGAAACTCTAAGGACTAGTGACAAAAAGTGAGTTCTACCTACTTAGGCACTCAGCTGCCTAAGCCAAGTTCCTTAACTCCTCCAGAGTTTGGTTTTCCTCACCTGCAAAATAAGGATAATCACACATGATCCTTCTGTCTTGAAGAATTGTGTGAAGAGAAAATGAGCTAATGTATGTAAAAGGGCCCTGTCAAATGCTATAGAAATGAAAGCATGATTGCCCAGGAGTGAGAATACAATCTCCAAATAGCATCACAGTTAGAGTTGAATAAGCTCCAGAAAGTAAATCTCTTTACACAACACTTCTGGGTAACTTCTGCCATATATAGTTTGGAGAGAGAGTGTCATTTTTCATTTGGGGTATTGTTTTTTTCAGGAAGACCTGTTTGCAAAGGCTTTATTTGAAAACGAGCTAACAAGTTAAAAATCCTCTACGTTCAACTCATTCACAATGTAGGCTTATTAAAAAAAGTTCTTACTTCTCTACTCAGATACTTTATACCCATACCGAATCAAATACTCAGTATCATATGCTTTTAAGTCAATATCTGATCCAGAATTTTTTTTTTAAAGATGGTTTATTTATTTATTTGTCAGAGAGAGAGAGAGAGCGAGCACAGGCAGACAGAGTGGCAGGCAGAGGCAGAGGGAGAAGCAGGCTCCCTGCTGAGCAAGGAGCCCGATGTGGGACTCAATCCCAGGACTCTGGGATCATGACCTGAGCCGAAGGCAGCCGCTTAACCAACTGAGCCACCCAGGCATCCCCAGAATTTTTATCTAATTCATTTTGAGCACTTACAAAGTGCCAGATAAATATGCTAAGCTTACTTCATTTAATCCACACAACATTCAAACAAGAAAGCAACCCTTGTTCTCCCCATTTTCCAGATGAAAACACTGAGACTTAAAAAAGGCAAGGTTCCCTATAGGAAGAGAGTAAGCTGAGATTGGAAATATAGTCTGTTGACCCCAGATGTCACCCTCTTAACTCCCGTATTTATGATCTACAAGATAAAAAGAATTCTAAAGAATTGGAGGGTGCATTCATTCTTCTGAATTTATTTGTGTTATTTTTCCCATTTCATTAAAGGATTACCTTGGATAGAACCCACAAAAGAAAAAAAAGGGATTGAAGAAGATAATTAACTTATGAACAAGGGTTTGTGATTCCCATTTGAGATTCGGTTAAGAAATGAGGAATTTACTGAGAGTCTGTATCATTACACAAATTAAAATTCCTTAAGGGAGTTGGGGGGGCACCTGGCTGGCTCAGTCTGTGGAGTATATGACTCTTAATCTCGGGCTGTGAGTTCAAGCCCTACATGGGGTGCAGAGATCACTTAAAAAAAAAAATACAATCTTTGGGCACCTGGGTGGCTCACTTGGTTGAGCGACTGCCTTGGGCTCAGGTCATGATCCTGGACTTCCAGGATTGAGTCCCGCATCGGGCTCCCAGCTCCTTGGGGAGTTTGCTTCTCCCTCTGACCTTCTCCTCTCTCATGCTCTCTCTCACTCATTCTCACTCAAATAAATAAATAAAATCTTTAAAAAAATACAATCTTTAAAGAGAGTTAGAATATCTACCTTTCTGAAAGGCTAACTAAGGGTGAATTTCATCTTCTATAGCTTCTACTAAATTCAGTTAGGAAACGACTCAAAGGAGCAAGTAAAAGTAGTTATAGTCACCCCAAGAACAGTATAGCATGTGAATGTTTCTTTTTTTATCTTTTATGTTTATTCTTTTGAGAAACAGAGAGAGACTGTGCATGTGTGTGTGAGGAGTAGGCGGGGCAGACAGAGACAGGGAGAGAAAATTGCAAGCGTTCTCCATGCCCCATGCATTAGAGATGGACAAGGGGCTCAATCTCAGGACTCAGAGGTCATGACCTGAGCCAAAATCAAGAGTTGGACACGTAACAAACTGAGCACTCAGGTGCCCCAGTATAAGAAAGTTTATAAAGAAAAAATTCAAATACTAAAAGGAGGGGCTCCTGGTTGATTTGTTGGGTTAAGCGTCTGCCTTTGGCTCAGGTTATGGTCCTAGGGTCCTGGGATCGGGCCCCACATCAGGCTCCCTGCTCATCAGGGAACCTGTTTCTCCCGTCTTGCTCTCCTCCCCTGCCCCTGCTCTCTCACTCATACTCTCTCTCTCTTTTTCTTCATATTCTCTCTATCTATCTCAAATAAATAAATAAAATCTTTTTAAAAAGTAGTGAAAGAAAAGAGAAAAAATTAAAAACCCTTTAAAAGCCAGTAGTGTTATGAAAAAGACACCAAAAAAAACTTTAAAAAGTTACTTTCAAAAGAGATAAGTGGGTGGCTCAGTCTGGTGGGCACTGGACTCTCTGTTTTGGCTTAGGTCATGGTCTCGGGGTCCTAGGATTGAGCCCCGTGTAGGGCTCTGTGCTCAATGCAGAGTCTGCTTGGGGATTCTCTTTCTCCATCTCCCTCTGCCCCTCCCCCCATGTGCCCCTCTTCTAAAATACATAAATCTTTAAAAAAAAGAGAGAGAAAGAGAACTAAAGTTACCCAATATTTTTAACATCCCCAGATATAGTTATAAGTTAAAAAATAAACAAATGAATAAATAAACACACATACTTATACATCCACTTTAAATCAGGTCATTTAAAAAACATCATGGGTATTTATTTTGTGTAATGAAGTACATACAAATTAAAATAGGAAATATATACCTTATGAGTAATATATGTATTTTTTAATGGGTAAGTATATTAAACACGTGTGTACGTGTGAGTGTACACAATTTTAAGTTGTTTTCAGCAGTAAGGGTCAATATTTTGTTATAGAAATTTAAAATCAGGGCACCTGGGTGGCTCAGTGGGTTAAAGCCTCTGCCTTCGGCTCAGGTCATGATCCCAGGGTCCTGGGATCCAGCCCCGCATCTGTTTCCCTGCTCATTGGGGAGCCTGCTTCCCCCTCTCTCTCTGCCTGCCTCTCTGCCTACTTGTGATCTCTGTCTGTCAAATAAATAAATAAACGAATAAAAGAAATTTAAAATCAATCCAGATCAAGTTCTAGAAATATTCTTGAGCATCACAGTCATACCACACTAACTCTTCCATCTTTTGCAATCTTGATTTTTTTTTTATGTCTCACCATCTTGCCAATTACAAACTTGCTGTTTTTTAATTACCCACTTGGTTCGGACTTTGAAATGACATCAACTCTACTTTTACAAGGTATAAAATTCAAATGTGTATTGCTTCCAAATCACCAGTTTAAAATAAAATCCAGCAGCGAGGGCTTTCCAGTTAAAAGCTTTGTCCTGTTTCTCTCACCTTTTTCATGGTTAGTGCTAGACAGAAGCATGGATTCTAACATGAACAATGAGTGTAGAATTGAACCTCTAATGAGCAACCTAATTCCTTTTCCAGAAGGTTCGACTACCAGTTTGCCCAGCAAGCTTTAAAGAGGATCTTTCAACAATCCTGCCAGCTCAATACTTCCTTTGTATCAAATGTAGTTTGTGATGCCTGTTCCAGTTGGAGAATTGAGTTTGAAAAACTCTCTGGAGTATTCGGCCTCAAAGTGGGACATGCTGCGTTGTTTGATGGATGTTGGGAGTCTATTAAACATAATCACAGAGTAATGTGTTCACTATGGAAGCAGCTGAATCATTCCAGTAATGCCAACAAACCAAATGCTCCGGTGAATGAGAGCTGAGTTGTAGCAGGGTTTCAGAGAAGCAGAGACAAAGTTAGTATGCAAAAATGCAAGTAACTCATGGCTAATTATCAATGGAGAATGGTTCGAAGAGGAGAAGCCTTTTCATGGATGGTTTGCACTGTACTAAAACAAGCGTTTCGGGACACACACACACACACACACACACAACACACACACACACACACGCACATATACACGTGCCTTAAGGATCCAAATCAGGAAAAAAATCCATTCTAAAATTTTCCATTTTAATGACCCTTCCAGATACTTAGCTATGGAAAGCAAGGTCTACTGCCAAATTTTACATGGATATATTATTCCCCAAATGCATTTTAGTAAAATAAAATTGATGCTAATAAAAGCATATATTTTAAATCTAGTACTTGGAGATAGTTCTAAAAAAGCCATCAATTATTTCAAGAAAATATTTAAGTTACCTCTGTTTTCTCTGTAATTTGGTTTACTCTCCATCTGGGTGGGGGTTGGAGGAGAGTACCTACATCAAAAGTATTCGTTAAGCATGTGTTCACATGGGCTCCCAGAATAAGGAGATTTTAAGTAACTTTCAGTGGGAAAATATTATCCTTGTTTCTCCTTTCCCTTCCCTTTCCAAGACATGCCTCATAGGTATTATAGTTCTTGGTTTCCAATTTGCTCATTTGAAATAAATGATGCTCGAATTCAAAGAATCATTCAGAGCCACTCCAAACATTTATTAAAAAGCTTTATAGTTAACAAACGAAACTTTGTCATCACAGACTTTAATCAGAATAAATGAAACAACAAATGCCTTTGGAGAGGCTGGAAGACACACAGACATAGAAAACTTGGCTTTGCTGCTTGATGAGGGAGTGGAAAGAGAATTGGGCTGGAAATCAGAGGACCCAGATTCTTGTCCTGGCTTCACTACCTATTAGCACAGCAGACTAGAGAAAGTCATGCACCCCTCCCAAGCCTCTATTTCTTCATCTGTTGAGAAAAGGGAGGTAGAGGTGAGCAGAGGAAGAGATGCTAGTACCTGTTTTACTTTCCTCCCTCTGAACAAGACTCCATAACCAGCAAACAGCCCCAAATTCTAAAACTCTTTGCCCACTGCCCCCCTCTGCCACTGGCCTTAAATGAAGCCTGGGAGCCCCCATGAAAACACCCAATCTCACATTTTTTAAGAAAAAAAAATCCTCTAAGGTCTTTGGTTTTTGGCTTTTTCACACTCTACTTCTGTCCTTGCTGTTTTCATCAACTTTCTCCCTCAGTCATCAAAGCCCTCGCTGTCAATCGCCATCTTGTTCTCCAACTCAAGTCTGCCCATCATTGTGATGTCTTCATTTGTCATACTCAGGAGTCCGCCCAACATGCTGGATTCTCAGTTTCTGTACCTCCTCAGCTGTAGTCACTTTCTTGCTCACTCACAAGATCTCGTTATCCTCACCCTAAGTTTTCCACCTCCACAATCTTTTAATCCAATCACCCCACAGTATAACACAAATTTCCATTCATCCAGCATCTTTGCTCAATAACTCCCAACTAAAACTTTCTGTTGACTTCACTGGAGCCTCCAAACCATTGATGGTTCTGCTTTGATGCCTCTGCTTTCTCCCACATCACCAGGCCTCTCCTCTCTTCTTTTCCCCTGCATTCAGCTTAGATTGCATTGTTTGTCCTTCAACACTCTCATAAAAACTCTTGCAAGTACCTTGTGCCTCCCTGTTTTCTTTGTACGTCCTGTCTGATAATCTAATATTAGGTATAACCAACAATCCACTTTCTCCAGGCCTGCATCTGAGCAGTCACATTGAATTGTAGAAAACCATAAAACAGGGCAGATGGAGATCACTATGAATTTGTGACCACCAACCTCAAGAGGACCCTCAACACTGCAGGTCAGTTCTCTCTACTACTCTGTATGAAAGGTATTTCACACTTCTCTGCTCTCCTCAAGCCCACAACATGGCTACTTTCTACAAAGGGTTTCATCTCTGTCTTCGGAATGATTACAGAAGTTACCAGTAAGAGCTCCCTAATTTACTGTTAACCAAAACATATGAAGCTACCTATGTCTGAACCCAACCTGACCTCTAGCTGCTGTACACAGGGCAAAATGAGGTGCCTGGACCAGTATCATTAGCATCAATTGATGGAGTTCTAGGCATTCCAGTTCTTAGTTCTCTCTCCAGACTTACTCAATCATAAAGTCTGGGTAAAGGTGGGACAGTAATCTGTGTTTTGACAAGCCTTCCATATGATTCTGGAATGAGCTGTATTCTGCTATGGCAGAATTGTCCCTCATCTTCTCTAAGACTAACTACCAACCTAAACTCTGGATCTCTTCCTCTCTTATCTTCTCAGAAACTTTTCTCTGTCTTAAATGCTTTCTTTGACTCATATATTCAGCCTGTCCTTTTCATTTCTTCTCATTGACATGGAATATGTTCAAATCTCTCTGTTCAAATGATTACCTTACTGGGGATGCTTCACTCTATTAGACTTTCCCAAAACACCTCGTGCCCTACACTTCCAATATGCACTCCTCAGATTTTTCTGGTCTCTCTCTCTCTTTTTAAGATTTTATTTACTTATTTGACAGAGAGAGACAGCAAGAGAGGGAACACAAGCAGGGGGAGTAGGAGAGGAAGAAGCAGGCTTCTCGCCATGCAGGGAGCCCGATGTGGGGCTTGATCCCAGGACCCTGGGATCATGACCTGAGCCAAAGGCTGACACTTAACAGTTGAGCCATCCAGGTGCCCCAGTGGATTTTTCTTTTACCTTTCTGGCTAGTTCTCTGTCCGCTTTGTTGCTCATCTCTTCTTCTCTGCTATTAAATGGTGAGAATTTCCCTTGTCTACTTATACTAACAATTTCCCTAAGCAAATTCTTCTGCTTTCACTGATTTGAGTACCATTTATATACATACTTACATGAATAGTCCAGACATCTGCCCAGTTCACATCATTTCTCATCTTAAAGGCATTTCAAATTTCATATCTTCAGATTTCAACTCATGATCCTTCTCCACCAAAACTAGGTGCTCTGTAGTATCCATTTTTCCAGCTCAAAGACACCATCTTTCCTTGTTACTTTGCATATCCAATCCATTATCAAACTGCATCAATATTACTTCCTATAATCTTTCTTACAAATCTACTTAATCTTCATGATTTCCACTGCAAACACTATAGACCAAATTTCTATCATCTTTCTTTTGCATTACTAATATAATTTCCCAAATAGGTCTCTCTCTCTTTGCTCCTAATCACTCACCTAAAGCACTTGGATGGCTTCCCATTAATCTGAGGGTAAAAACTGAAATCTGTAATTTGAAGTGCAGGCACTGCACAATGCATCCCCTCTGTCTCCAGCCTCACTGCTATCACACTCCCCATCACACTCTACTCCTTTGTATGCTAGCATTTTCCCAGTTCCTAGCGAGCTCCATCCCAGCCAGGGCATATACTCCCCTGAACTGGCCTTCCTTTCCCCTCTCCTAAATAACACTTACCTTTCCTTCACATCTCAACTCAAACATCACCTCTTCAAAGAAACCCTTCTGAAGTGGCCCACTACTCCTTGCATTATAGCTTTATATTTTATGTGACCATTTGATTAATGCTTATCTCTCCCATTATCATGTAAGCTACATGGAAACAAAGTCCACATCTTGTTTGCTAAGCATGATATGCCCAGTAGTTAGCATGGTTCCTGGGACATAGTGGGTCCTCAGTAAAATATGCTGAATTTGTGGCTATAATTATAAAATAATATGATAGTAATGTGGCATATTTTGCCCATGTTGTGTCAGAATTAATGATCCTAAATGTTTTGAATGAACTCAATCACTTTATACACTTAGGTAAGAGTTAGATGTTCATTCCTAGGAAGAGGCACTTACTGGAACATAAACTGATTTCTACGTACGAATCACAAGGCCAGTCTCTAAGGGAGAAGGAGTGGTCATAGGTGAAGTACAGAAGATAGGGAAGAGAAATGAGAATAACACCACACAGCATCTCTGATATCCCACCCGAATGCTGCTGAGATACTGACTGAAGAGCAAAGTTAAACTTATATCAAGCCTCCAAGCCTGGTTGTCACTGGCTGTCTACTGCTTTGAGGCTACTCTCTCTGGGTCAAGTACAGTCAAAGCTTTCAACCATGAAAAGATGAGAACATCACTCTTGCATCTACCCTCTCTCACCCTGAAAATGCTTTTCTATATTTTATAAACCATAGAGATCACAAGGCAGATGAGAAAACACAGAATGCTGAGGGCGAGGAGCAGAGGGACTGCTTAAGCTTAAAAACACAAATCATCAAAGTTTGCCAATTACTATTTCTGCAATATTTCAAAGTATGAATCACAATTTATATACTGCTACCATTAGAAATCGCAGTCCCTGTTGGTCATTATAGACATAATTCAGCTACATAGATTCGGGTAGAAACTAGATGTGGGATAAGACCACTAACCTAAAGAGAGATTTGTTTAGTCTACATAAACAATAAGTCAGAAATCTTTCTAACACTGTCAGGTAACCAGTATGTCACAGCTTTCCCCCATGAGGGGAAACAAAATCTAATGATCATTGACTCTCGCTGAAAACAGCCAAAATCACATCAACAGATGGGTGACTGTCAATTAGCCATTTGTTAACCGGTGTGGATGTCTTGGCAGCTCTCACGCATCCTCAACAAAATGAAGGAGGGAAGGCATGAACAAGGATGAAGGGATGTGTTCTCCTGAATCTCACTTAATTTTCATGACATTTTACATTCTTGATAGAAAAATAACTTGGTGGGGAAATAAGAACATGAGAGAAAGAGTATCTTATCTAACATATATTGGAGTCTCTCCGAGACATTTATGGGTTGCTATGTTTCTCAGAAAAGTTACTTTTCTGACTTTAGATCTGCCATTGTCAGAAATACCAAAGGAAGAGTCTATAGCCTTAAAGAACTCTTAATAATTATTAAAATTACAAGCATATTATTATTAACTTACAATAAAATCTGCTCTCTTTTTCTTCTAATAGTGTTGATTTTCATACCAGGTTCTTCATTAGAATATTGACAAATATTAATGTTCAAGGGGAAATCTGAAGATGAAAAATAGAGAAAAACTGTCTCTAAGACAGGTCTCACCAACTTTAGACCAAAGTGTGTAAGAATCACCAAGGTATTTGTTAAAAGTGGAAATTCCAAGACATGTCTCCATAAATGTTAATTTAGTAGAACTGAAGAAAAAATTTTTAGTAGAACTGAGGTATGGTCATGGAATATGAATTTTAATAAGTACTCCAGAGGATTTCTCTGCAGCACACACTTTAAGAATAATTATACTGAAAGAAAGAAATTTCAATTGTTCTTACTCTTAAGATGTTTCAGTTTAAAAAAAATGAAAACCTTTGTTTCTCAAAACAGTATAAAAAAGAGGCACGATACCATTTTTTTCATGTGATCTATTACCAGGATATACCAGCCTAGGTAGATCAAGGGTTCTCAAACTTTAATGTTTATGATAATCCCCTGGGGACCTTGTTAAAAATGTTGATTCTCGTTCAGTAAGTTGGGTACAGTCCCAATGGTTCTGCAAGTCTAATGAGATCCCAGGTGACACCAATGCCTCTAGATTTCAGACCACATATTGAGGAGCAACATTCTAGAGAATGGCACTCAAGCTTCAAAGTGCATTAGCATCCCCTGGAGGCCTTGTCAGAACAGAAATCGCTGCCCTCACCCAGGCATCTGAATCATAAGATCACAGAGCAAGAGTTGGGAGACATGCACCTGCAAGTCAAGGACTGCTGACAGGCACCAACAGCTCCAAGACCCACAACATGGGTTCTCCTCAGAGTCTCTTCTGGAGCCTGGCCCAACCAACACCTTGAGTTGGGGGTGGTGCATTTCTAAAAAATTCACAAGTGATAGCAATGCCGCTGCTCATTAAGCAGGAGGATGCTTTACAAATAACTCTTCTGGCCGTATTCCCAGAGAGGTACAATCCCTGAGAAATATCTTTCAAAACTTGGATTTTCTCTTTTCTCAAATTCATTGGAGAGTTCGGGCAAACAGCAAGAACATGGTATCGCCACAAATCTTAGAGAAGATTACAATCACTATCTTGTATTATTTCCTATGTCAGATCCTTCTGGAACAGGAAAGGGCAGGAAAGGTATAGGACAGTGAAGATCTTCAATTCAAGACGGATGAGGAAAGACTCCTTCTAGGCCAAGAGAAGAGTTTGTGTACTTGGAACTCATACTTCATTTTGCCTTAGTAAAAACTTGGAAATGCTGTCACTTTGCTATAAAATGTGTAACCTAATGATAGGTAACCACTGTCACGCTAGAGTAATAAGATCTCAATTCAGCTCACATGGAGCTTGTGCTGAAGGTAAGGAGGGAATAGTAAGTCAATAAGAAAATAAGTCCACTTTATAGAGTCCTGAATAATGGGGAGCAAGTGGTGTGACGTGATAAAGAGATTACTTCATTACTTTTGGTGGCCAAGGGAAGCTTTTCTGAAAAGATAATTAGTGAGCTAAGACATGGATGACAAGGAAAAGTCAACCATGGTGTTCAACTTATCTCGCCATGGTCATTTATCATTTTAATGTGTGGTTAAGGCACAGGAAGGAGTTTTGGTGAGAGAAGAACAGGGAGAAATCTGAAAAGTCTAAAGAATTGGGTGCTTCTTGAGAAACAGGACTAGTAGGTGTGAAGGGTGCCGGGAGGTTTGGATTGCCAGAAATTACAAAAAGACATGAGTTTTTTTGGATGCGTTATATTCTAAGCCACACCTCTCAACTATTTTTAAAATTCATGCTTAAAAATAGTCAGACTCCAATCTGGTGAGGTTCTAACCCCAGCTGAGTCATTGCAATGGTGAAACACTTAATTATTTTCAGGTTTGAGCAGCTGTGAGGCCCAGCCCCATGGGCACATGCTTCAAAGACTTGGCAGTTAGGTTCTCAGTCTTTCCATTTCTGAAGCAACAGAGAACAGCTCTGAAATTTGCCAGTCTGGACAACCTGGTCAGTCAGGGTTTACCAAGAGCCCCCACTAGGCTGATCCATGTCAGGTTCTTTGGTCAATTCTGAGGAACACCATTGAGAATCCCAACGCCCCAGTACAAACCATACCCAGAGTCTACTTCCTCTCCCACCTCCACCATAGTCCCTCTCCACCAAAGTCTTCCCATCATTTGTTTGGATAGATGCCATTTTAAATGCAGGCAGAATTTCCCAGTCATTCAAGAGCCATAGTCGATGCACATCTTGCTGATTGGTGAGGTTCTTAAGAGCTTCCGTGCATGAGAGAAACAAATAGGACCTAGGTGCCAATTGTGAATCCCAGCATGACCTTTGGCTAAATGTGTGAAGAGATGACTTTTTTTAAAAGATTTTGTTTTATTTATTTGTCAGAGAGCGAGAACACAAGCAGGAGGAATGGCAGGCAGAGGGGGAAGCAGGCTCCCCGTGGAACAAGGAGCCCGATGTGGGACTCAGTCCCAGGGCCCTGGGATCATGACCTGAGCCAAGGGCAGACACCAACAGACACCCAAGTGTCCCAGGAAGGAGATTTTTTATAAAGTATTCTTCCTTCTGCTCTCCTCTGTTCTTCTTCCTCCTTCTCCCGGAGGTTTTCCAGAGTGCCCTTCCGGTCACCCATATATTTTATATTTGTCCTCCATAACAATATTTCCAAACTCCAAAGTTTTCTCATTCCCATTTCTATGTCATAGCCTAGTATCTTGCTATTATTGCCCATTCTTTCACATCTCCATTGGGTAAGTGGTTGGTCTGAAAACTTTCTAGAACACTGCTTCTCCAAGTGTGATGTCCCCACCAGCCACATCAACATAACAAGGAAACAGAAAAATGTGAATCCTTTGCTTGTTCCCTACCTAATTGTGAGAGACTGGGGTTGTGATCTGTGTCTTCATATGCTCTTCCTCTGATTCTTACACACGTTTGGGATCGAGGAACATTACTGTTGGGTATAAATGAGTGATAATGGATTATCCTCACTTACAGATTCGCATAGCTTCTTTCTAAAGAGGACTCTTAAGTCTTATTCTAAAAGTGTGATAATGAGAAAATTGGGGAGACAGTGTCCCCCTGTACATCAAGAAGCAGCCTGCATAGTGGGCTCCTGGCTCCCAGCTCCCTGAGAACAGACCTGCTGACAGAGGGGTGAGTTTCAGACAAGGACTTCTGAATATACACCCAGAAGCCATCAGAACATCTCACTTGGCGCTCCTGACCGATAGATTAGAATACCGTGCCGTTCAACCAGTGTTCAAAGGAGGGAGAAAAAGAGCTCCTAAAACATCCTCCCTGGAGATGTTAATGACCAGCCTCTAATCACACATCATTTGTTGGATGTGAAAGCAGGTCTGATATGGGCAGTGTGTGATGCGGCCGGCAATTTATTTTACTTCTTGGTATCACCGGCATGTTTCTGTGGGCTCAGCAGGGTCAAAGAGCTTAAAACATTTATCTAGAATAAGACAAACATGTAGTTTTCATCTTGCTTTATTCTTTTCTTTTTTTTTTTTTCTTAATGATTAATTAAGAGACATTCCTCTGCTTAAGAAATTTGACATGAGGCAGTTTCAGCCCTCATGGTAATTCATAAAAGCTAAAGTTTGCAAAATTAAGCTTGCTTTAGAAACCATGGGCCAGAATTTCCAGCTGAGGAGGGATTTTTACCAAACCTCTGTACCCCCAAATCTTTTCTGTACAGTAACATCCTTCCAGGCATAAATTTTCTATTCGTACTCAGCCTCCTCTGTAAAGCCTTTTAGAGTGCTGTGTCCTCCAGTTGGGAGTGTTTGAAAGTCAAGCAAAAGCTTTCCCGGGACTCACAGTGAGTTAAGAAAACATTTTCTGCATGACATTTAGGGCCAAATTAGGGACCAAAGTCCTCATTCTTTTACTCAAGACTAGGTTTGTGTCTCCACAGGCAATGTGAAATGGAGTGTGGAGAAATGATCTCATGAAATAAATTAATTTAGACAGGATGCCTGGTTTGTTCATACCCCACAGAGAGAGAGAGAGAGAGAGAGAGAGAGAGGAGAGAGAGAGAGAGAGAGAGAGAATGTGTGTGTGTGTGTGTGTGTGTGTGTGTGTGTGTTTAGCAGCAGGTTAGGAAAACAGTAACACCGAAGAGATGAAGGGAAAGTCTGAAGCAGTGCTAAGATCAGGCTTTTCCTCGAGGCTCCACCATTTAGCATTCACATGACCTTGGGCAAGACTCCCTGAGCCTTGGTCCCCTCACCTGTTAGGTTTCTTCTGTGCCCAGTTCAACTACCTGCCCCCGGGTTGTCAGGAACACAAGGATCCTTAGTGAGAGCATTCTGCAATGGTAGACCAGAGTTCAATGTCATTAAATGTCCCCTCTACTATGTGCTCCAGTTTCATAGAGATCCACGACCTTTTTCTTGGGTACATGCTGACACACCATGGCTTTGACCTTCCACTCCCTCCCACCAGGACCTGAGAGCCATACGTTTAGTGACACCAGATGAACTCACTATCTCAGTAATGATTCCCACCATAGCTGCCTTCAGAACAAGAGATCAGAATAGGAAATTGAATCTGAGCTTCTCACATGGAAGGCCAGAGCATTAATCATGGTGAGAACACTGGGGGTTTTTCATCTGCGTTTGGCTGGTTGGGTTCATAAAATCTCTTTCATTTTTCATCAGGAGATTCCAAGTTTTATATATTTATTATCCCTCTCATTATTTCACAGCCAGCAGCATATTTTACTTGTAGCGGTGCCTAACTTGGAGTAATTTTGGAAACCACGATGCTTATGAGGCATGGCTTAGTGGGGCACCAGCAAGCAAACCGCACTCTTTATTAACAGACGGGGTTAAATATTGCTTACATTTGCCCCCTGCTGTGGCCTGCCATTTCAACTTTTTTTTTTACCCCCTAAAAACAACTCCAGAACACGGGGAGAATTCAATGTGGGCTTCCCCGTGCCCCCTGCTTCTACCTTGTCACAGTTTCAAGGGACTTGGTCTACACCAAATTTATGTGCCTCCCTGTATTAATACTGAGAGGCATGGACCACTGAGGGGCAGCAGCAGGAACTACAATTTTCATGGCAAAGGTACTTCAGTGAAATATAGGATGACATTGCCTCTGCCTCCTTCAGGCCACAGTCCCCTCTTTAAAAATTAGTGCCCACCAGTGGCTGTCGCTATAGATCAACCTTGGTGGGGGGGAAATACGCTCACTGAGAAGTTCTTTGGCTGAGACTCTAACACACAAGGAACCCGCTGATTACAGATGGCTTCTTGCCTCTTTCTGTGTTTCCATTCTTTCTCTAGATTGCCTCCTCCGTGAGTTCATTTGGCTGATTTGACCCTAAAGGAGTGAGTTTAGGTCGCCCGATGTACAGAGTAAAACACAGTTTGGATGTCTACCTTCAGAAGGAAAAGTGTTTCTATATGTCACTTAGTGCTGTTTTCTATAAGCGTAATAAGATTAGTCGATTAATATGTTTCTCTCTAGTAGGGAAGATTTGGGGCATTCTCTTCAGTCCGCATTCAGGCAACAAGCAGGAAAAAAATATGGACCGAGAGAGAGAGAGAGAAAGGAGGAGAAAGGAGGGAGAGGTGGTGTTAGAAGAAGAGGAAGAGAGGGAGGAAAAGGACAAGGAGGAAGGTAAGATTCATGTGTATTCATTTAGGAATCCAGAAGAATCAGCAGGAGAGCTGCAGCCCAGAGTATCCAGAATTTCTTGAATACTATCCGGGCCTGGCTCTTGTGTGTCTGAAGGACCCTGAGAAATCAGTCAGGCTGTTCCCTTTCTCACCTGTCATGTTCATAAAATCTCTTTCATTTTTCACCAGGGGTTTCTAAGTTTTAAATATTCATTATCTATCCCTCTCATTATTTCATCTCAGAAATTCATGACAGTACAGCTATTTAAAAACTTCAGGGAAAGACAGTTCTACAAGTTGCTGAGTTTAAACTGGGCCAAAGACGGGGTTGCTAAACCACTTTACTCTAGCACCAAGCACAAGGCCCAGATCACTCAAAACATTGTCTGGGAATGACGAATGGGTGAGCGGAGGTTGTTTCCCTTGGACCAGTTCTAACTAGTTCAGGGACAGTTTGGTATTATGATTCTAAGGCCAGACTCTGATACCACATTCGGTTTCAAATCCCACTTAACCTTGAACGCTTTTGCTCATGAGTTTCCTCACTTGTGAAATGAGGATAGTAGGAGCCACTTCATAGGATTATGGTGAAGACAGGATAGACTACTCTTAGCTTAGAGTCAGACTCAGAGTCAATGCCATTGAAGTGCTTATGGGGCCACCTTGTTGCACAACTCCAAGGAGCACTATTGACCTCAGAATGTGCTTGAATGACACCGTCTAGAATTGTGCAGTGGACAACACGCATGCTTGCTTACACAGTGGTCCTGGAGTGATCATCGCACGTTGCAATGGGCCATGCTCCCCTATTCTTCTTCATTCCGGCCTCAAAAAGCTACACATAGAAACTTGAGCTTGCATTATCTGAAATGCAGAATAAAGAATGCCTTTTTGTAAACATATAAGAAAACCAAAGCACCTTGTGTACTATGCATCTTGGTAAACATGTTCCTTCCCCAAGACGAGCACAAGGAAAACCACCTTCCTTCCCTAAAGGGAATCAGGTCTTTTTAGTCAAAGAACTGAGGATACATTTGGACCACGACCAAGTCAGTCTCTTGAGGTTTGGAGCCTGCATTCTTGCCAGCCTTCACGTTCTTGTATGATAGCCTAGAAGAAAGGAATAGCATCCAGAGAGGTGCAAAAAGGATTTTCCAGAAGTATGTCTGGTGGAATGTCCAGATCCCATCTCCAAAACCAAGGAATCCATAATCGTATAACGGACCAAAGCAGAGACACTAAGCATCATACCTTTCTCTTCATCTGGAGCATGATTTCTGCCTCAGCAGAAACATATCAGATAAACTGCCTTGAGAGCATAGAGAAACCATTTCCGATCCCATGGGTTCTAGCTGTTTCTTCCCATTCAGTCTTCTACCCCAGTGTCTTTACCTGACTTCTAAGGATGGCTTCATAAACAAAAGTCAAAAAAAAAAAAAAAAAAAGGAATCAAGTTAATTTTAAAACTCAAATTCTGGGGCACCTGGGGTGCCTCAGGAGGTTAAAGCTTCTGCCTTCAGCTCAGGTCATGGTCCTGGGGTTCTGGGATCAGGCCCTGCATTGGACTCTTTGCTCAGCGAGAAGCCTGCTTCCCCCACCCCCACCCCTGCCTGCCTCTCTGCCTACTTGTGATCTCTGTCAAGTAAATAAAATCTTTAAAAAAAAATTAAAAAAAAAAACTCAGATTCTCTTCACATGGAGAATTGCTCTTCTCCAAGAAAGTCGAGGCCTTTAGAAACTGAGTTTACAGAAATCCTCTCAAAAATTGAAGTTTGCTTTTTGGTTTTTTTTTTTTAAGATTTTATTTATTTAGTTGACAGAGATCACAAGTAGGCAAAGAGGCAGGCAGAGAGAGAGAGGAGGAAGCAGGCTCCTTGCTGAGCAGAGAGCCCAATGCGGGGCTCGATCCCAGGACCCTGGGATCATGACCTGAGCTAAAGGCAGAGGCTTTAACCCACTGAGCCACCCAGGCACCCCTGAAGTTTGTTTTTTCATGTTTACCACAAGGTAATTAAATAGCATCCATCTTCCCACTCTGCATCCCTGGCATATAGACCTTCACCATCAAGGTAGTGAGGTGGTCAATGAACCTCCAGAAACCACATCCATGTTCCAGGCAAAAAGAAGGCCAATAGCCAAAGCCTGCTCCTTGACGGGCTTTGCCTTTTTAATTGTGAAAAGAAGCCAGTCTCAGAATACTTGCCTTTCCATTTCATTGGTAGGCCTGTATCTGGTGACCACCACTGGATGAAACTGAGGTAGAAAATTCCAGCTTTCTGCTTTTGAAGAAAAGCAAGGAAGCAAGGAAAGAGGAAAGCAAGACAGATGACCAAGAATGAGCGTGGATTCAGCCAATGAACTCGGCAAAATGGTTTATAAAAAAATGCATTGGAAATGAAAGTAACTGAATTAAATTAGAAAACATTAGCATGTTCTTAACTGTTTTGGAGCAAGGTCTTTGGTTGTATTGAGAAGCTGAAGATGCCAAGTCAAGCAACATTGTGTCATTCATTCTTTGTGCAGGGTAGGTATTTTGAGTGGGAGATCTGCTGAAGAAGAGGAATATTTATAATTTATTGAACCCAAAGGATTAGGGTATAGTCCAGCTTTTGTTACACTGTATGGTGTAGAGACCAAGAACAAGGACTTTGGAGCCAAAAACACATAGGTTCAAATTCTGATTCTGTCACAAACTATAAGATCTTGGATAAGTAATTAGCTCCTGAGCTTTGGTTATCCTTTCAAGAAAATCCTGTTGCTTTAGAGTACTCATTAAATCAGATAATTATGTAAAATCCCACTGTGCTCCCCTTTTTTTCATGATGGTACAGTTGTAGCTGGGAAATAGCTGCCCAATCAGAGACTACATATCCCAGACCCCTTTACATCTAGGTTTGACCATGTGACCAAGACCCAGCCAATGGAATCAAAATGCAAAATAACACTGCCTAGACCATAAACCTTGCCCACAGAGTCCTTTACACTGAATTTCCACTTCCTGCTGCCTGGACCGGCACCAGAGAGACTTTAAAAGACTGTATAGAGTGTGAGCACAATGACTAGTGTAGACTCTTACCTGAGAGAGAAATAACATTCCTTAAGCCACTAATTTATTATTCAGTTTCATGGTAGCTTACCCTACGTTAACATTGGCCCTGGCACATAGTAACCCCTCAATAAATCGTAGCTACTCTTCAAATAATCAGGAATAAGGGTACCTGAGTGGCTCAGTTGGTTAAGCTTCTGCCTTCAGCTCAGGTTATGATCCCAGGGTCCCAGCTCAGTGGGGAGTCTGCTTCTCCCTCTATCCCCTCCCCAGTTGTCATCCATCTGTTTCTCTCTTTCTCAGATAAGTAAATAAAGTCTTTAAAAAAACAAGCAAATAATTAGGAATAAGGTAATGTCATTATATACTTTTCCCTTTGCAACAAAATTATAGTACTAACACAGAAAAACTTGAATCTTTCTGTTTCCCAGGTCTAAAATCAATAGTTAATTGTAGAGATTATGGCATGCTTATTAAATTAACTTTTCAAAGAGTGTTGAGAGCCTGAGACTAAAGTCAAATAATTCAGTGAAAAATAATAACATAGTAATAGTGTTTGCCCAATTACCATATTAATCTTTGTAACAACTCCTAAACGAAGACTGATGTTATTAAATAATAGGAGTATACTAATCTAAGAAAAATGAAGGAATAATACTCTTTGGGAAGCTATAAGCAGATAGTTTCAAATAAAACCATAGTGATTGAGAGCCATATTGACTTTAAGAAAACAGTAATTTAAGTAATCATAACTGAGCTCCATTTAAGTAAAAATATTTAACATGCTCAAGGTTCAAATATTAAATCATAAAAATAAATTACCCAGCTACACAGTGATATGAGAATTTTGGGTCCTGTATATCTTTGAGTTGTTAGTTTTTTAAATTCCTGAAGTCTATCCTTTCAGGAAAAGAATTTATATAAAGCATGCCTCCTCTGTTTTGACCTCTACTCTCAAAATAAAGTGGGAAAGAGCTTTCCAGAAAATGAGTCATTTATATATGTGTGCATATCCCTTTTTTCCCCTGATTATAAATCTACACTTGTAGATTTATAGATTTATAGATTCCTCTCCTTCCACTCCAAAGAGCATCTTAGAGCAATCCTTAAAGAATCAACTTACTTTAAACAGAGTATCATAGATTCTTTTGATGTATAGCAATAAGACAGGGGCATGCGATTTTTAAAAAACAGTATAGATACTTACCTTCTTATCAAAATCAATATATAAGAGTCTAAGGGAATAAAGAAACACAATTGACTGTTTCAAGTCCCATCTGAATACACTTTTTAAAAAAATGGGATTTTAACCAGAGATTCCTTAAAGTAATAGAAAAGTTCGCCCAGAAATAATCTCTACAGTATTTTTTCCCTTTAATTCCTAGAGATCTAGACTTTCTGCCAATAATATTTAGGATTGATACCTAGATTCATAAATATGTTCTTTTAGTGTGGCAAATTGCCTCAAGCTCTGATTTTTTTCTTTTTATCCCCATCTTGGAGAAAAATTTATAAACATATATTTAAATTTTTGCTACATTTTAATACTGTGAAAATCAAATAAAACTACCATCTAATCAAACAACCTCTTTAGCATTTACAAAGGGCACTGTGGAAAGCACTCCTGACCCTCCCCCGCAGCAGCACCACAAAAAAAAAAAAAAAAAAAAAAAAAAAAATTACATGAGGTAGAGCCTCAGGCAAGATCTTTGAAACCTCCTATTCAACCACCTCCTATTTCTGAGGAGGGTAAAGAAGCTGGAAGCAATTTTTCCCATATCTAGGATCACAAACCTAAGTCACAAAAGCCTAGCTCTTCCCATTCCCAGGGCAATGCTCTTGATGCCCCAAATACATAATTTATTTAGCCAACAAAAATATTTATCAAGTATCACCTATTTTCTATTATGAGTGCCAAGCCCTGAGGACATAAAATGAGGTGGGAAATTTTTCATGTTACTTTAACAACTATCCTCAAAATGATTTTTAGAGTGAGAATGGACTTTGTTGAGGAAAATGCCTGATAGAGGCTTGGGGTAAAAAGAAACACTTCAGGAGACTTAGACTTGGTTATACCAAATTTTCAGAAAAGAAAGCAAAACTGTTTAGAACCTCACTCAGACTTGACCGTTGTAATGAGGCATACTTAGCATTGTAACAAAATGGCAAAAACCTACATTTCTATGAAAATTAGAAAATACATTTTTTAAAGATTTTATTTATTTATTTGACAGAGATCAGAAGTAGGCAGAGCAGCAGGCAGAGGGAGAGGGGGAAGAGGCTCCCCGCTTAGCAGAGAGCCCAATGTGGGGCTCAATCCCAGGACCCTGGGAACATGACCTGAGCCGAAGGCAGAGGCTTTAACTCATTGAGCCACCCAGGCGCCCCTAAAATACAGTTTTAATGGGGCTTTTGAAGGTATTTAATTTCTTTCCTCTTTATTATAATTAAGAGTACAACTGCAAATAACAAACATATTTCTGACTCAAAAATGCTGTGTTTCTGCTCACTTCACCTGCTCTTCTCTGAGTTTGGCTTACAAGTCTTTTCTATGTGTGTTATCTTGACTCCAGTGTCAAGAATATTGGGTTTCCGGTGCTAAGATGCTAATCTCCCCAAACTGTCTGTTACTATGGGGGACATGGGGATGGGGGACGAGATTAAGCCTGTTGAGATCCAAAGTTGTTTTTCCAGAAAAATCAGATCTGAACTTAACAATTACTCACATGAGTAAGTGGGAGCAGCCAGAAGCCATTTCTATTTTCATGCAGACGCCATTAGGTCATTTCTGAAGTTAATTTGCCTCCCTAATTCTGTTTGTTTCCACTGACCCTGAAATGACTGTGATTTGCACTCCCAAGCATGTATGGATTGATTTTCAGAGGTGTTCAGAAGTGAGACAAGAATACATATGGTTTTAATAAAGACTACAGATACCCTACAAAGTAAGTAAACCACGTATGGATAATAAAAGACCTTTTAGTTCGCTCAGTTATCTGGCCAGGTAAATATAGACTCTAGCCAGGCTTCCCTTGTCCACTTAGCACACTCCTCGTGGTTGGGGGGAGAGGAGGGAGCTCTCCTCTCAGGTCAGCGGGTATAGGCTCCAGGAATACATACTCATTGTTATGCCAGGGAAAACATTTTTTATAATCAGTGAATCGTTAAACCCTGTGAAGATCATTCACACTGCTAACGTTCTTTGGCAGGATGTTCTTATACAGTGTGACTTTGCCCAGAAAGATGGGCAGGCAAGAATTCAGTCTTTGTGAGTTAAGGACTATCACACATCCTCAGAACCAAAGCTCTGTCATTTCTGTCCCTCCTGCCTTCACTTTGGCCCTGTATTTCTTCTTGTTTCATCCAGACCTGAGATGTTTCTCATATGGAACCAGGTCAGATCCCAGCTCTCCCAGGACATAAGGTATTGATTTCTCATGGGAAATGCCTTCTCCTGAAATTTTTTTAAAGCCAACCAATCAATCAATCAACAAAGACACTGAGAGCCCACCATCTCCTTCCAACTTTAATTTGACTTTAGATTATTCACAAGGTTCAAAGTCAAGTAGAGTTAAATACAGTTTGAGCTGGATGAGAACCTGGCAGTCATCTGGTTGAGAACACTCATTGGCAGATGGGAAATGAAGAGTCCCAAAGCTAACGAGTGATTTGCCTAAACGCAGCATGAGTTGATGGCCAACTGTGGACTAGAACCCTGGGCACCTGGAGCCAAGGTTTTAGGTTTTCATGGAAACCCTGACAAAAAAAATAAAATGAAGAAGTTAAATCTCCTTCAGAAAATATTATACATTTCAGTATAAACCTCAGAGAGCGAGCTTGAGAACTATGTCTGATTTAGATTTTTCTGTGGTACAGCTCAAAACTAGAAGACCATTTGGGGTTGACAGTATTTCATACTTTCTGTCCTGATGATGAACATCAGTTTATCTGGATGACTTAGACTCTTATTTTCCTAGTATATTTAAACTCAGTCTGTGAATCTTCGCAAAAGTAATATTTCTTAAGCTATTTTTTCTTGGCCCTTTTTGAGGTCCTGCTGTGAGAGCTATTTGAGCTAGAATATGATCATAAGGGATGGAACTTTTTCCACTGGTAATATGGTTTCCATTAGGGCATAGTCTGCATTTATACTTGAAAATCTTATTAATTGAGTTACTATTATATGATCAAAAATACTTCACATTCACTAAAAGAAAAACACATTAGAGTAAGGTCAGTTTGACAAAAGTGTGATATTTGCAGAGAGTGCCAGGGGTTATCCATTTAAAAGGCCAAGTTAAATAAGACACAATTAGATCTCATTTGGCCTCCTACCTCTTAGGATTCATAAACTCACATTTCTGCGATCCTGCGGGAATGAGTTTCGCCTTAATTGTGTCTTGTTTCCTTTGGCCAATCTACGTTATTCTCAGACTCTTCTGACAGGCGCTTTCAGCAAATACCACACGTCCCTGTGTCTTGGTGACCTTTTTTCAAACTGGCTTTTCCTTTACCTTATTAAATGTTTTTGAACAGCTATCATATTTTATTTTGTTTAGAAAGATAACAGAAAGGGTAAGAAATTATTCCTCACATGGCCATGAGAAGGAAATAGACATCAACAACAGAATTTTTAGAAAAACAGGCTCCAAACCAGTTCTGAAGATTCAGACTTTTCTCCCAAGAATGTCCATGGCAAATTAACATGTGACCTCCTGCTATGCAGTGTGACCTCAAAGGCAGGTTTTCAAAAATTCACAGAAGGAAATCTCAAGTGCTAAGACATTACACGATATAAAAATTGAGACTAAAAATCTAAGTTTCAAAGTTGCTTATTGCAAATGGACTTAAAAGTTTGGTAACACTTCAAGTGGACCTGGAGTTACCAGGACTCTCTTCCAGCATTATTTGGACCCACTCCCCTGGCCACACACCCCCCTGGCCCTGAGCTCCACATCAGCCCCCAACTCTGGGTGCCTCTCATCTACTTTTTTCTACTCTTAGGTTGCCAAGACTTACATGTGAAAGGCACAGAGAATGCTGATGGAGGCTACTACAGGTTCCTTCTACTCTACCACTAGTAGTAGAAATACTTGGGCATTGACCTCAGACCAGTCCCCATCTCTGCCACTCTGCCATGTCCCCTAGAGGCCTCATCCATTCTCACAGCCTTCCCAGCTACCTCTGCTGGGCTGCAAAGTACCCGGAATTTCCTCACACCTGTATTTGATTATAAGTTCCTCCCCTTACTAGCTAAATAACCATGAGCAAATTGCTTCAATTCTCTGCTTCTCATTCCCCTCTTCAATTCAATCAGGGTAAGCATCTTTGTCGTGCAAAGCTCCTGTGGTGAAGGGTATATAATACATACAGTATAGTGTCTGGTTTGTAACTGGGACATAACAACACTTCAGTGTGACTCAGCAGTTTTTCCTTTCTCTTTGACTCCTTAGTGCATTCCCCGACAGAAGCTACTCCAAACAGCTTTCGGAGCTCTAAGCTTCCCAGTCTTGCTTCTCACTCTTGGCCAAGGAGAAAACCAAAGTTATCCTGCCAGTGGTTCATAGCATCCTCCCTCCCTGGCTGTCCTGAGCCCCCACCCCCACCAACCCCCCAGCTCAAGATCAGGATCTCTCAGTGCTCCCCTGTGATCTTTCCTCCAGGCTGTCCCTCAGGAAGCTGCATCATCTCTGCCCCTCTCCCAGTTCCCTTCTGGACTGTGGACTTCTGTCTTCCATGTTTTTCCTATCACATCTTAGTGGCTTTGTCACTTGCATGTTCATAACTGATGGACTCCATGTTGATGAAAGGTAGGCTCTACTTATCTTGATATAAGGGAGGAATTGACCACCATGTGTCTCGTATGATCCTCTTCTACTCAGGCCATGAACTTGAGACTAACACTGTTCTAAGGAACAAGATGGAAGTGTCAGAAAGGAACTACATCTAAGTTTTGGGCCTTCATTCAAAAGTCCTGGTAGAAGACTGTGTGATTCCTCAATCTCTTGCTCAAATGGAGTTCTCACAGGTGGGGAGAAGAGATGTGGAGAGGGATGCAAGATGTTTAGGTACAGGAGAGCTTTGGAGGAGACATGGAATATGTTCCCCACCCACCCACCCCTGCCCCTTAAAACATCAAGGCCAAGGTAGAATCTCTAGATTTATTTAATAGCTCTCAAGTGGAAATGAAAACATGGTTGGCTGACACAACCCCCTGATAAAGTTTCTTTGGGGACCCAGATGGTAAAACAAAGCAACAGGAAATTTCCATTTCCCTTTCACCAGAGAGATAAAGAAGTACTGAGGGAAAATGGTAATATCCAAAGGGGTCTCGTGGTTGTGTTGAAAGTATTCAGCTGTGAAGGGCAACATGGGTTGTGGAATGGGAAACCCAGTGGGATCACTGACGTCTCAGAGGCCACTCTTGAGGTTGGGAGACAGGAACTAGAAACATGACCACAGGGTCATTGAAAAACCCTCCCAGGCCAGCCTCACATTGCTCCCAAGGTTACATGCCAGGCAGAGGAGGAAAAGACTGGGAAAATCACAGTACCCAGCCCACACACCAACTAGATTGTCAGCTCTCTGAGGACAGAACCCTGTCCTCCTTGGTTTACCTTGGTACCCTATACACACCCATCCACAAACTTCATTTGAATTGACTTAGTGGGTTACTTTATTTCCTTTTCTGTTACACTGAAATGCCACAAAAATCACTGTCCCGTGTTTTTTTTCCCCCCACCTTCACCATAAACGATGCATTAAAAAAACAACTGTGGTTCTGGATAGATGAAGAAAATCTATGAGAGTAAAAATTTAAACATTGGTCCACTACAGCTACATACTAAGTTGGAAAGTTGAAAGAAATATTTTAAATAGGCTGAACCAATAGGGGGAGCATGTCCAGGTATGAGTGAAATGGCTAAAAAATTGAATTAGGATGTTTCCTTGACAAGCATAAATCTTATGACGAAGATTAAAAATGTTAAAAAAATGTAACTACTTAGAAAAATATAGGTTGTATAGAATGTGTAAAATGAAGTTATTTCTCATCACACCAAAGCAAAGTTCCAACACTGGTTGACACAGGCCCTGAAACTACATGTAGGAATCTACAGCAGTATATGCTCCTCAACCGTAAAAAAGAACTGAACCTGATTTAAGTCAACAGCCCAATTCCAATGTTATTTTAGAACTATCCAATCAAAAATCATGTCTTAAATATATCTCATTTCTCATTTAAAAATTCCAGAAAGAATGTTAGTGATCATCATTTTGTAGTTGAAGAAATAGAGGCCCAGAGTAGTTCACCAATGATCCAAGGTCACATATCCAGCTAGCAGATAGACCCATACTAAAAATGTTCTCTAAGTGAACAGAGAAACATTTTAACAATTTAGGGATTCACTCAGCAGATGAGATCCCAAGTAACAAAGTTTTCTTGGAATTTAGTACATCATAAAACAGCAAAATAAAATATTAATCCCATTCCTTGCCATGAAAAAGATTTGGAATTTTTTAAGTGATAGTATTCTGTGTTGGCAAATACACAAGGAAGTGGTCTTTCTCATTTATTTTGATCTAAGAATAAACTAGTACAGTATTTTTGGAATATAAGGAAGCAAGAAAAATGAAAAGTTTTAAAGTATGCAGGGGCACACAAAGGTTTTTATTCAGTCATGTTCGTTGCTACATTATATATAATAATGAAGTAATAAAACCTGAATGTCCAACAATCAGGGAGCATTTAAATGTATAATGCACATCCAAAGGATAGCACTCTATATAGCCATAAAAAGTCGTTATTCTGAAAACTACTCAGGAATATAAAGAAATACACTTAGCATAAAATATACTACTTATGTGGAAATGTGTGCGCGCATGCGCATGGGTGTGTATGTGTGTGGAATGAAAGGGGTTATTTTTAGCTGTGGCACTCCAAGTAATTTTCTCTCTAAGGTTCGCAGTGTTCTAGGTGACTGTGAACAAGCTCCTTAAGTCTTTTGGTTCTCCATTGGGGAAGGTGAGAGGAGCAACTGCCACCCAGCTACTTCCTACTAATCTCACTGAAATCTTCAACAACCTTCCCTACGTGTGTCTGGAGACCACCACCAGCACCCTCAGCAACAGTGACTTCCAGTTGGCTCACGGTACTGCTGGGTTGCGGGGTGGGGTTCACAATGCCACTAGGGCAGCCAGCCAAAAATTCCACCTGTCACTAGTCCCTGGCACGGTCTTCAGGGCCAAACAACATCCATTGTTCATGTTCTGTTGGGACGGTACCAAACACAACTCCATTGCCTTCTTATTCTGGGAACTGACTTATTTTACATTGCCTCCCTCTCTCCATCTGCCGTTCATTTTCTCCATTGCATTTATCACTTTTTAAAATACTGTGTAATTAACTCATTGACTGTGTTCAATTTCTCTTTGGTTCACTGATACACCCTGGCACCTGGAAGACACATCATAGATTCTTTTTTTTTTTTAATTTTATTTATTTATTTGACAGAGAGATCACAAGTAGGCAGAGAGGCAGAGAGTGGGGGGGCGGGGGAAGCAGGTTCCCTGCGGAGCAGAGAGCCCAATGTGGGGCTCGATCCCAGGACCCTGAGATCATGACCTGAGTTGAAGGCAGAGGCTTAACCCTCTGAGCCACCCAGATGCCCACAAATAATAGATTCTTAATGAGTAGTTTTGAATGAATAGATGGATAAAGAGTGAACAAACAAATAGATTAGAGCTCTTTAGGGGCACTTGGGTGGGTCGGTGGATTGAGTGTCCAACTCTCAATCTCAGCTTGGGTCTTGATCTCAGGGTCCTGAGTTCCAGCCCCACATTGGGCTCTATGTGGAGCCTACTTAAAAAAAGAAGAAGAAAAAGAAAAAGAAAAAAAAGAATGGATATTATGCTCTTTAAAATTTCCTTTACCAAATATCCATGTATAGAGCAAAACTTGTAACTGACAATTTATGAGCCATATCTAGACCATTTTAGTACAGGCAGTAATTTCTTTTAAAATTTTTATTTAGAAATCATTTTAGGTCATACGGTGCTATAAAAATAATATAGTGAATTTACAATGTACCCTCATCTAGCATCCCCCAATGACATCTTATATAGTCCCTGTGGTATTTTATATTGAAATTGATGACTACATTTAAAAATCAGGAAATCAAACACAAAAAAATAGGGATTTATAATGGCTCCATAAAAACCATTAGATCTGGTAACCCTGGGCCACCTTCCTGCCTACAGCAATCACCTGGGACTGACAATGGTCACCTCCTCCAGGCAGGGCACGTTCAAGCCTGTTTGGCACAGACCTCACTACTCTCTATTGTATTGCTTATACTGAGACTCTTAGTTGACATTTATCTTAATACAACCCAAACTGTATATAAATGCCCCTTCCTGGAAACTCAGCTCCCCAAAGACATTGTTTTGTTAACCGTGGTGGGCTGGGTTGGTTTTTTCACTAGTGTCTTCCATGTGCTTAGAACAGGGCCTGACATACAACCGTTGACTTCATTAATTAATGATTGAATCAAACCACCCCATTTACGTTATCAGCCTGACCTGCATAGGCATTTACATGTGAAACCTCTTGTATATAGCAAATAAGTTTCTCCGTCGTGGAACAGTTTTGCTCTGGTGAAGTAGCTGTCTCCCAAACAGACTTCCCCAGTTTGATACAGCTGTTATCCCCACTGTTATTCTTTGTACAGAAGCAAATTCCCACCTTCGTTATAAGTGTTCACGAGAAGCAAAACTCATTTGTTAGTTTTTGCTGGGTCAGAATAGCTCTCTGTTGACTTGGGCACAGTTCTTCCCAAACTTACAGAAACGTGAATTCATTTGCACAGCTAATATCCCAGGTGTGAGTCAAATCCCAAGAGGATTGGCTGAGGAAGGTTCTACGGTTGTCAACATCTCCCTTTGTTCCAGTCCTCCGCCACCCTAGTCCTAGACAAAGCTATTGAGTCTATTTTAAACACGTGGTCATTCCATTCTAGTGACTGTGTTAACTTTTCCCGACCTTGCTCGGGGCAAACTGAGTCCCTCCCAGCAGATTTCCCTAATTTGAGTCTCAGACCAAAAAATTGGAGGTCTTGATACTTTTCCCTCTCTGTACCCCTAGGCAAAGTAGACACTCCCTCCGTATGCTCTATATTCTGGAGTTCATTGGAGACAAAGACTTCCTAACAGTGAGACAAAGAGTGTGTCAGTACAGAATTTTAGTAGAGCAATGTAAGCATGTTGCCTTACTTCTAGTAAGTAAGGAGAGTCACTCAAATGATTCTTATAACAAAAATTATTTCATATTGACTTGCCCTCTTCATTTTTCTTTAAGATTTTATTTATTCATTTGACAGAGAGCACAAGCAGGGGGAGTGGCAGACAGAGGAATGAGCAGCAGACGGAGTAGAGAGCCTTACTTGGGGCTCGATCCCAGGACTCTGGGCAGATGCTTAACGACTGAGCCACCCAGACACCCCTGCTCTTCTCACTTAAAATACAGTAATGTCAGGTGTACTGTTTACATTTCAGTCCCCAGACAGCACACTGCATGTCAGTATAGAATGAACCTAATTTTATGTGCCATGTATATGTACAGAAAAATCTGGGAGTAAAAAACATCAAAATAGGGGCACCTGGGTGGTTCAGTGGGTTAAAGCCTTTGCCTTCGGCTCAGGTCACGATCTCAGGGTCCTGGGATCGAGCCCCACATCGGGCTCTCTGCTCAGCGGGGAGCCTGCTTCCTCCCTCTCTCTCTGCCTGCCTCTCTGCCTACTTGTGATCTCTCTGTCAAATAAATAAAATCTTTTTTAAAAAATCAAAATATTATTAACAGCTAGATTTACACAGTTAGATAAGTATTGTTCTCCTAAAGAATGGGTATACTTATATATCCATTAAGAAGGTTTTTGGCTGCAAGTGATGAATTCCCAATAACACCACTTACCAGACTGAGGTTTGTTTTTCCCGTAACAAGAAATCCTTAGACACTTTGTTTTGACCTTGGTTTCATGGCTCATGGATGTGATCAAGGAAACAAATTTTATGTCTTTCTTCTGTTATCCTTATTGTGTTGGCTTTTCATCCTTTGGCTTTCCCAGAGGCCCCTACAGTGTCTCATTTCTAGAACAATGCCTTAAGGCCATCCCCATAACTGAAAGGGACTAGAATCACTGAATTATGTTAGACCCAGGACAACGGAGAATGACCACAACAGTTGTACCGTGCACAACCCATGAAAACCTACGTGGTCCTACTTACAACTGTTGCTTTTCATACCCTGGGGTTGGCCTGAACAAACTGGTAGTTCTATAACATGGAAAAGGAAGACTAGCTCTTGGCGGAGCAGAGGGGAGAGCAATTAACAACATCTGCCATGGTTTCTTGTAATCTACTCTCTTCATGTTCAGTCACAGTTTGCTGGTTTTTAAATATGTGATACTACCTCCTTGATTTCTGTCTCCGATGAGTGAAAAAACATCATTAGTCCCCGAGAAAGAGTAAAATTCTTGGTAATCAGCCATTCACAGTTCAGTTTGATCTGAAAAGACCTGGATATGTTATCCCCAACATTAGAAAAAAAATTATATTTCAGGACGCCTGGGTGGCTCAGTCAGATAAGTGTCTGCTTTTGACTCGGGTCATGATCTCAGGATCCTGGGATCGAGTCCCTCCTCAGGCTCCTTGCTCAGCCGCAAGCCTGCTTCTCCCCCTGCCTCTCCCTCTTTCTTTGTCTCTCATGAATAAATAAATAAAAATCTTTTAGATAAATAAATATAATGAAATGCTGCTGAGAAACATCACTTAAGCAAGCCTTTTGAAATACCAAAGTGGTCTCTACCTACACGGGTAAAAATACATATATATTCTATATTTTCCCTCACTTAGAAAATCTGTAAACATCTTGTCTTGAAAAGCAGCCCATCTTTTGTTACCATTTCCCTGCACGTTTCTGAGAATACATAATCGCAGGGTGGCTACAATTTAGTTGTATTGGGAATCTTTCACCGCTTCACCCAACATTAATTAAATCAACCACCAACTATGTTCTGCCACTAAGACAACTGCATGGATGGGTGTTTCATGTGGCTTCCTTTGTGATTCCTTTGTGATGCCCTTTCCTGTTGAACTGAGAGTTCCGTCAGTACTAAACCAGTGAACCTTTCCCATGCTCCATGATGTTCTGACAGTCATTGGTATCTAAGTGGAAAGAAGCCTTTCTCTAAAGCTTGATTTTTTAGCATCAGCAGAGCAAGCGGACCTTAAACACCTCTCCTTTCATGTCTATTCTTCCCATTGACTGAAGGCAATTTCACCCAATTCTAATGTAATATAGCTGTTCGCATGTGTTTTTTTCCCCTTAAGATTTTATTTATTTATTTGACAGAGATCACAAGTAGGCAGAGAGGCAGGCAGAGAGAGAAGAGGAAGCAGGCTCCCCGTTGAGCAGAGAGCCCGATGCGGGGCTCGATCCCAGGACCCTGAGATCATGACCTGAGCCAAAGGGCAGAGGTTTAACCCACTGAGCCACCCAGGTGCCCCCAGCTGTTCACATGTTCTTAACAGGAATTCCTCTTCTGTATTGTTTGCTAGTGATATGATACCGTCCCTGGCCTTGTCACTTGATAAGGAATTCTGGCAATGGCCATTTTTTTCCTTGCTTGTGTTACGTCTGAGTATAATAATTATCTTCACTTTCGTAACTGCCTTTATAACTTTCTTAAGACTGGTGTAATTTATATTGTTTTTTTTTTCTGTAAGTGTTGAAGCGTTGAATAAAGCCTTTGTATGTCTGCCCTCTCTTTAAACTCTGGCAGTTCTGTCCTGGAAAGCATTATTTTATGCTTGTTCTTGTTAGAATTATTACTAGTTTACCAGTGAAATCACTCTGCTTTGCTTGAACATTGCACACACACCTCAGTGGCTTTATGTCACTCTATAGAAATTTCGTGACTAAATAAATAAATAAATAAATAGAAGTTTTATAACTGAAACTAGGGACAAAATAACTTCCAGTCCAATTAAACCCAATATTCAGCTACTTTTTTTTTTTGAACTTCAGATTTGACCCTTGCCTCTTCTAGCTGCCTGTGTGGAATCATCACATAATTAATTTCTCTGTCTCACCATAAGAGTCACATTTTACAGTGACACAGAGTTGGGACCTTCATGTGGCTGTTTGTCACTTTGCTCCATTGATTCATTCTTGTGAACTAGGTTTTTAGCAATATGTAAGAATAACCCTAAGAGGCCAATTTAACACATAGAAATAACGAGCAAATTGTGTAAGTATGTCACGCGATGTCACACTGTGTCACAATGACACAGTCCTTGTCCGATAGACACACTTGAAGAATATCAGACTTCTTGAGATAGATTCCCTCGAAAATAGTAAATCACGTTAGATCTCTGTATTTGGAAAATGTACATGAACAAAATTGTTCCACTAGTTCTCCTGAAACATACTACTATCTATAAACCACTTGATAGGCCACAGAGGTCCCCAGAGATCCCGAGATCCCTGGGAACTTGTCAAACACTAACATATGCTCAGGGTACAGTTCCTCCAACCACTACATGAAGAATTTGAACTCCCAATCTAAGAGCATTTCTGACTTGAAAGTTCTGTATCTCTCATTTAATCCATGTTAAGGAAAGCATTCTTGCTGCAAACAGCAAAAGGTATAATTAGATTAATAAATTTGATCGTATCATTTATTCTGGCTAACTTCTTCCATTTTGACCTACGAGAACACAGTAAGTACACACAATATACTCCAAGAACACAGTCTATCCCAAGGTCCTACATCCACCTTTAATCCCAGGAAATCAAAAAAGAATATCGAAACTCCTCCAAAATCTGTGGAACTTTATTTTTTTAATTTTACATTTGCTATAAAGCTAAAATTTATTTTTTTTATTATTTTTTTAATTTAATTTTTTTTAATTTTTATTTTTTATAAACATATTTTTATCCCCAGGGGTACATGTCTGTGAATCGCCAGGTTTACACACTTCACAGCACTAACCATAGCACATACCCTCCCCAATGTCCATTACCCCACCCCCCTTTCCCGACTCCCTCCCCGCAGCAACCCTCAGTTTGTTTTGTGAGATTAGGAGTCACTTATGGTTTGTCTCCCTCCCAATCCCATCTTGTTTCTTTTCTTCTTTTTCTGCCCCCCTAGTCCCCCATGTTGCATCTCCACTTCCTCATATCAGGGAGATCATGATAGTTGTCTTTCTCTGATTGACTTATTTCACTAAGCATGATACCCTCTAGTTCCATCCACGTCGTTGCGAATGGTAAAATTTATTTTTAAAGAAGTTAAAGTTCATCAGTGTTTTTCACTATTGGGTTGTTTTTAATACTTTATTTTTTATTCATTTTTATTTAAATTCAGTTAATTAACTTACAGTGTATTATTAGTTTCAGAGGTAGAATTCAGTGATGCATCAGTTACATATAACACCCAGTGCTCATTACATCATGTGCCCTCCTCCTCAATGTCCATCACCCAGTTACCCCATCCGCCCCCTGCCCAGCAACCCTCCTATGATTGAGTCTCTTATGATTTGTCTCCCTCTCTGATTTCATCTTGTTTTATTTTTCCCTTCCTACCCCTGTGATCCTCTGTTTTGTTTCTTAAATTCCACATACCAGTGAGATCATATGATAATTGTCTTTCTCTGATTGATTTATTTCACTTAGTATAATACTCTCTAGTTCCATCTACGTCATTGCAAATGGCAAGATTTCTTCTTTCTTTTTTTGATGGCTGTGCAATATTCCAGTGTATTTATATACCTCATCTTCTTTATCCATTCATCTGTCATAGACATCTGGGCTCTTTCCATAGTTTAGCTATTGTGGACATTGCTGCTATGAACACTGGGGTGCAGGTGCCCCTTCGGATCACTACGTTTGTATCTTTGGGGTAAATACCTAGTGCTACAATTGCTGGCTCATAGGGTACCTCTATTTTCAACTTCTTGAGGAATCTCCATACTGTTTTCCAGAGTGGCTGCACCAGCTTGCATTCCCACCAACAGTGTAGGAGGGTTCCCTTTTCTCCACATCCTCGCCAACATCTGTCATTTCCTGACTTGTTAATTTTAGACATTCTGAATGGTGTGAGGTGGTATCGCATTGTGATTTTGATTTGTATTTCCCTGATGCCGAGTGATGTTGAACATTTTTTCACTTGTCTGTTGGCCATTGGGATATCTTCTTTCAGAAATGTCTGTTCATGTCTTCTGCCCATTTCTTGATTGGATTATTTGTTCTTTGGGTGTCGAGTTTGAGAAGTTCTTTATAGATTTTGAATACTACCCTTTATCTGATAAGACATTTGCAAATATTGGCTCCCATTCTGTAGGTTTTCTTTTGGTTTTGTCAACTGTTTCCTTTGCTGTGCAAAAGCTTTTTATCTTGATGAAGTCCCAATAGTTCATTTTTGCCTTTGTTTCCCTTGCCTTTGGAGGTGTGTCTACCAAGAAGTTGCTGCAGCCAAAGTCAAAGAGGTTGCTGCCTGTGTTTGCTAGGATTTTGATGGATTTCTGTCTCACACTTAGCTCTTTCATCCATTTTGAGTCTATTTTTGTGTGTGGTGTAAGGAAATGGTCCAGTTTCATTCTTCTGTATGTGGCTGTCCAGTTTTCCCAACACCATTTGTCGAAGAGACTGTCTTCTTTCCACTGGACATTCTATCCTGCTTTGTCAAAGATTTGTTGACCATAGAGTTGAACGTCCATTTCTGGGTTCTCTGTTCTGTTCCATTGATCTATGTGTCTGTTTTTGTGCCAGTACCATATTGTTTTGATGATTACAGCTTTGCTATATAGCTTGAAGGCTGGCATTGTGATGCCACTAGCTTTGGTTTTCCTTTTCAACATTCCTTTGGCTATTTGGGGTCTTTTCTGGTTCCATAAAATTTTAAGGTTATTTGTTCCAGCTCTGTGAAAAAAAAGTTGATGATATTTTGATAAGCCTTGCATTGGATATATAGATTAGTCTAGGTAGCATATACATTTTAACAGTATTTTTCTTCCAATCCATGAGCATGGAATATTTTTCTATGGAATATTTTTTGATTTCTTTATGTCTTCCTCAATTTCTTTCATGAGTGTTCTATAGTTTTCTGAGTATAGATCCTTTGTCTCTTTGGTTAGGTTTATTCCTTAGGTATCTTACAGTTTTAGGTACAATTATAAATGGGATCAACTCCTTAATTTCTCTTTCTTCTGACTCACTGTTAGTGTATAACAATGAAACTGATTTCTGTGCATTGATTTTATATCCTGTCATGTTGCTAAATTCCTTTATGAGTTCTAGCAATTTTTGGGTAGAGTCTCTTGGATTTTTCTGTGTAACTTTAGACTATTATTAATGTTGACTGGAGTTCACCACAAATCCTCCATACTAGAAGACAGAAAGAAAATTAACAGTTAGACATGAAAAAGAGTTGTGTTCTTTGTGTATTTGGGAGCTGTGGAAGTCTGCAACAGTTAGAGCTCTCTAGGAATGGTAAGGAGTTTCTACAAAAAAGAGGCAGGCAGGGAGAGGGGGAAGCAGGCTCACCGCTGAGAAGAGAGCCCGATCCCAGGAGCGGGGGATCATGACCTGAGCCAAACGCAGAGGCTTTAACCACTGAGCAATCCAGGTGCCCCTTTTAAGAGGTATTCAGAGAAATCATCAATGCTAATCTACTTAGGACACCATAGTAAAAATTCTATACTAATAAGGAAGGTGTGATAATCTTTAAAATATTTTCCAATTCTAAGATTTTATTACAGACCAAAAATGAATATAAGACCTTTGTTGTAGCACTGTAATCTAAAATTTCCATAAATAACAAAATGATAATAGGATTGATTGTAATCAAACCAGCAAAGCACTATCATTTCTGTCTAATGGATCATTTAAAAAAATTGATCCAAAAAGGTTAGCCCTGTATATATAAATAAAAGCCCAACTCTGTATAACATCACAGTCTTGTTCTTCTTAACTTCCCAAGGACCATGGCTCCCGATCAATCTCTAGCAATAAATGGATTGCCTTATACTCTAGCAATAAAAATATGAGAAGAGAAAATTGTTTTTTTTCCTCCAATAGTTATACCTGTTTCTCTAAGCAGTGGCTGAAATCATCTAAGTAATAAAAAGTGATAAACTCCTAAAAGGAAATAGGCAATTTTTAAGGTATGTCTCTTTCTTTGGGACTCTGTCTCTTTTTGGTATGTTCTGCTTTGGATAATCTCTTTATATCTCCTAGCTTATGCTGTAGCCGTACATAAAAAATAGAGCACGGGGCAAGTGTTCTCTAGTATATTTTCCCACAAAAGCCCAAGATACTTTCACTCCTAAGTACTATACCTCCAGCTTCTAAATATCCAGTCAGATTGGATTATAATATTTTTGGTTTTGGCAAATGTCAGAAACCAAGCAAAGGCAGAAAGAGCCAAGTATATGGTGAAGATGTATGGTAGTACTAGTTAACAGTACCTTCTTTTCTTACAGATTACCAACCAATAAAAGTAAATTTACTTAAATAAAAACAAAATATCTGAATTTCTAGTGTCAGTGCTATAACTATGAGAAATTTTAAATTTGCTACTGTATGAATACTGTTTGCTTCTTATGTGACTCTAAGCAGTGTTCGGCACTTCCTTCCTTGGAGGAAATATATTTCCAGTCTCTTACCATAGGTTATAAAATAAGAACAGAGAAAATACACATTTTGAAAAGAAAATGTGTAAGTAGGCTCTCTATTATATGATCATACGGTATTGCTTAAAATGTAAAAGTCATTACATACCTGGTAACTGAACTTCTAAACAAGAATCAGTTCTCCTTTTTTCTTTTTTTCTTTTTTTAATTAAGTAGTTTCCATGCTTAATGTGGGGCTTGAACTCATGACCCTGAGATCAAGATTCACATGCTCTATTGGCTAAGCTAGCCAGGTGCCCCAAGAATCAGCTTCTGTCTCAAATTATTTTGAGATCCTTCTTTACCTTAAATGCTATTAAAAAAAAATGCCCTTGTGGAATTCACTGAGCTTGAATAAACAAAAAGATAATATACAAAAAGTAGATGAAATTATTATTTAACCAACTATAAGTCCATAAATATCTATATTTGTATGATACAGTAATTTAAAATACAAGAATGGGAAGCACTGTTTCTAGATAAAAAATACTTTATCCCTATAGATGTAACTTACTTAAGTCCCTAATTCTTTAATTATCATGCTTACATTATCAAGCCAGAACTTCTTTTGAAATGAGATGTGGGGAGGGACGCCTGGGTGGCTCAGTTGGTTAATCGGCTGCCTTCAGCTCAGGTCATGATCCCGGCGTCATGGGATCAAGTCCCACATCGGGCTCCTTGCTCGGCAGGGAGCCTGCTTCTCCCTCTGCCTCTGCCTGCCACTCTGTCTGCCTGTGCTCACTCTCACTGACAAATAAATAAATAAAATCTTAAAAAAATAAATAAATAAAATGAGATGTGGGGGAAGTCAAGTTTGTTAGTTTATAATCTAAGTAACCATTTTGAGAAGTTTGGTTTCTCATAGGTGGAAGTTTTGCCATTTCCAGGTACTATAGAGAGACTGAAAAAATACATTTTTTTGGATGCCAGTAAGGATGTTGAGATCTATAAGTAGCTCTATAGAACTTTTTTAGAGATATGAAAATCAGCTTGTACTCAAGGTCCAGTGATTCCAAAAGGCCTGACCAAGAATTGGGCCACAGACCTAATGGAAATTAATCAATTATCCTTTTCTCAAAAATGGTGGGGCTTTTTTCTTCTGATTGGTTTTCAAAGAAATCTGATCCCGGAAGGAGCAGAACTCCTATGTAATTTGCCAGAAGTAGATATTTATGTTGCTTAAATCTGAGTAAAAGCCAACTAGAATATGTCAGAGATTCCTGGGGTTACTTGAAGATTTGGGGATTGTAACATTCCAAAATAATCATAACCTTTAAATTTTGTAGCTGAAGTTCAAAGTGATGTTGTTCTGGCTATTATGTAATCTTTGAACCTCATTTTTCTCATCTGAAAGAGAAATATGCTAGTGCCTCCAAAGATTAGAGATAATATTTATAAAATGTATAGATGTAGTAGCACTCTCTTACAGTGAATGGAGAAAAGGAGGTAACAGAAAAACCCATGGTGGTGATATGAGGACAGTTCTCATTCACTGATTGTTTTAAAGGAAGAGATATTAATCAAATGGTAAATAATCTACAGGAGGTTCTAATCCTACATGGTTATTTTATTTTCTTAAAAAATTTTATTTATTTATTTGAGAGAGAGCACAAGAAGGGGGAGTGGCAGGCAGAGGGAGAGGGAGAAGCAGACGCCCTGCTGAGTGGGGAGCCCCATTCAGGACTTGATCCTAGAAGCTCAGGTTATGATCTCAGGGTCCTGGGATCGAGCCCTGCATTAGGCTCTCTGCTCAGCCGGGAGCCTGCTTCCCCCTCTCTCTCTGCCTGCCCCTGCCTACTTGTGATCATTCCTTCCACCAGCTTCCCCAAATGTTTATGTATTATATAATCATAGTATATTTATCAAAATCAGGAAATTAACATTGATTTACATTATTACCTATTCTACAGTACTTAACCAAATTTCACCAGCCATCCCACTAAGGCTGATTTTCTAGTCCAGGGTACAATCCAGGATCTCATGTTGTGTTTGGTAATTGTATCTCATTTGTCTCCTCCTGTCCAGGTATTTATGGAGCTGTTCGTTGTCTTTCTTGATTTTGACATTTTTAAAGCATACTGGCTAGTTATTTATATCATGTCTCTTAATTTTGGTTTGTCTCTTTCCTCATGATTAAAGTCAGGTTATGCACTTTTGGCAAGAATATCACAGAGTTATGCTATGACCTTGTCAGTGCTTCTTATCTGGAAGAACATAATATACTGTGTCTCATGATTAATGATGTTCACTTTGATCTTTTGGTTAAGGTCAAGTCTACCAAGTTCTCCCACTGTATCAATTCCTTACTATAACTAGTAAGTGTTTTATGGAGAGACATTTTCAGCCTCTGTTAATATCCTGTCTCTCAAGAAACTTTCTGGTATTAGCGTCCATTAATGATTCTTGCCCTTAGTAATTGTTACAAAGTGTTTATTCTATGACGATTCTCTACTTCCCTCGTTGCTTCTACCTTTATTACTTGAAATTTTAGTTTGAGGACATTCTCTCCCATTTGGTTATTTGATTACTTATTTATATTTGCATGGCCTCATGAACATTTATTTTATCTTATGGGTTATAATTAATCATTAAAAATTTATTTTTGCTCAGTTGACCCAGATTTGGCCATTGGGTACTCCTTCTTGTTGGCTCCTTTGTCCTTTTGACATGAGTACACATCACTTTTTTGACCACTTCCTTACTTTCTGGCACCACAGGATGTTCAAGCTGACCTTGTACTTTGCCTGCTCTAGCCCTAGAATCAGCTACTTCTCCAAATAACCATTTTCTGTTTGCATGGAAAGGGAGAGAGTTCATCAGACTGTTTCTGACTCTACTGTCAGTCCTAGGCTTTTTCTTATATTTAAGTCTCTTTCCAATTGTAATACTTGAAGACTGCAATGGTTAATTTTATGTGTCAACTTGACCTGGTGAAGGGATGACCAGGTAAATGGAAAAGCATCCTTTCTGAACATGTCTGTGAGGGTGTTTCTGGAAGAGGTTAGCATTTGAATCAGTAGTCTGAGTAAAAAAGCTCATTCTCACTAGTGTGAGTGGGCACCAACCAATCCATGG
Organism: Mellivora capensis; assembly: GCA_004024625.1. Classification (NCBI taxonomy): domain Eukaryota; kingdom Metazoa; phylum Chordata; class Mammalia; order Carnivora; family Mustelidae; genus Mellivora; species Mellivora capensis. Next base: position 16,959 of record PISX010000418.1, on the reverse strand, counting down.
AAGGCCCACAAAGAACAAAAAGTCAGAGAAAATATGTATTTTTTCTCTTTGCTTAAGACACAGCCATCTTGTCCAGCCCTCAGTTATCCATGATCCTGGTTATCAGGCCTTCAGACTTGGACTGAATTCCACCACCAGCTTCTTAGTTCTCGGACTTGCAGAGGACAGATTGTAAGGACTCTTCTACCTCTACAATTGCATGAGCCAGTTAATTATAATATATATATATATATATATATATATATATATATATATATATAATCTCCTATTGAGTCTGTGTCTCTGGAGAACACTGAGTTATACAGAGTACTTGCCAAAAAGTTATCTGACAAAAAAAAATTTTTTTTCAGTCTTACAGGACCATTTTAAACTTGGCTGAAGCAAACTTGGTTGTAATTTTCCCGGCTAACTTCTGGCTTCCTTATTATTATGGTTCCTCATACATCAAGAAGTAAAGTTTCCTTGGAGACTGGAAGATTCCATCTACTATTTCAACAAAATATTGAATGATGTGATTCTTGGTAGAAAGTAACAAAAGCCCTCTTTTTAAGAGATCATTTTCAACATTCAGAGAGTTCCAAAATGCTAGCTGGTTTGGGAGGGATAAAATATTTCAGACCCACTGAAGAAAACTGAGGAGCCAACATAACTCATTATAGGAGGGTTACAGACATCAGACTTTTTAGAGAAGTATGATTTAGATTCAAGTAATGTGGCAAAAACTGCTAGCTCTTTCCAGTATTCATTCCCCTCTTCTTAATTGGTTGAGTCCCAAAATTTAAGCAGGGTACAAAGCCACCCAGAGTAAAGCCAGATTTTCCAAGCTCCTTTAAATCTAGGTGCGACAGTATAACCAAATTCTGGCCAAGTAAAAGTGACATTTATAACTCCCTGGTTGAAATGGGTCATGTTCTCCAACTCCCCTTTTTTCTTTCCCATGGCTAGGACATGGACATTGTATCAAGGGCTAGAGAAGGCATCTTGGACAAAAACATGGAAGTCACATGTTATAGAAGTCACACATTAAAGGCAACAAAATAGAAGGGAGCTGTTCTTGATATATAGAGCTGCCATATTAGGTATGGTCAGCTCACACAAGATGCAACATCAGAAGGAAAATCAGTTGTGTTTTTACACACTAGCAATGAGCTATCTGAAAAAGAGAGAAATAAAACAATGCCATTTACAATAGCACCAAAAATAATAAAATGCTTAAGAATAAATTTAGCCAAGGAGGTGAAAGATGTGTGTGCTGAAAACAAAAAAACTCTAAGGAAAGAAATTGAGAATACACAAAAAAATGGAAATATATCCCAAGTTCATGGATTGGATGAATTAAAATTAAGAAGTCCATACTACCCAAAACCATCTAAAGGTTTGATATAATTCCTATCAAAATTCCAATGACATTTTTCACGGAAACAGAAAAAGCAATCCTAAAATTCACATGGAACCACAAAAGACCCTGAATAGCCAAAACAGTCTTAAGAAACAACAAAGCTGGAAGCATCACACTTCCTGATTCTAAACTGTATCACAAAGTTATAGGTATCATAACAGTATAATGCCAACATAAAAGGACACATAGACCAATAGAACAAAATGAAGAGCGCAGGAATAAACCCACACATATATGGTCAACTAATATATGATAAGGGAGCCAAGAATAGTCAATGGGAAAGGATAGTCTCTTCAATAAATGATGTTGAGAAAACTAGACATGCATATGCAAAAGAGTGAAATTGGACCCCAGTCTTGCATTTCCCAAAAAAATTAACTTGAAATGCAGTAAGTACCTAAACATAAGACCTAAAACCATAAACTCCTAGAAGAATGCATAGGGGAAAACTCCTTGACATTGATCCTAGCAATAATTTTTTTGCTCTAACACCAAAAGCACGAAGCTACAAATGCAAAAACAAACCAGTGGAACTACATCAAGCTAAGCAGCTTCTATATGGCAAAAGAAACAATCAACAGTAGGAGAAGGCAACATACAGAATGGGAGAAAATATTTGCAAACTATTTACTCCATAAGGGGTTAATATCCAATATATATAAAGAAGCCATACAACTCCATAGACAAATAATAATAATCTGATTTTAACATGGGCAGAGGATCTGAGTAGACATTTTTCCAAAGAAGACATACAAATGGCCAAGTACCTGAAAAAATCACTAATCGTGAGGGAAATGTAAATCAAAACCACAGCGAGATATCACCTATGCCTGTCAGAATGGCTATGATCAAAAAGATAAGTGATAACGAGTGTTGGAGTGGATGTGGAGAGAAGGGAACTCTCCTGCACTGTTGGTGGGGATATAAATTGTTATAGCCACTGTGGAAAATAGTATGAAGTTTCCTCAAAAAAAGTACAAGTAGAACTACCATAGGATTCAGCAATCCCACTTCTGAGTATACCTCCAAGGAAATGGAACCACGGTCTTGAAGGGATATCTGCACTCTCATGTTCATTGTAGCATTACTTGTGATAGCCAAGGCAGAAAGCAATCTCAGTGTCCATCAGTAGATGAATAGATAAAGAATATGTGATACACAACATACACACACACACACATACACACATGGTGGAATATAATTCAGCCATAGACAAAAGACATCCTGCTCTTTGCAACAATGTGGATGGACTGTGAGGTCATTATCCTAAGTGAAATAAGACAGAGGAAGACAAATACTGTAACATCTCACTTATATGTGGAGTCTAAAATTATTAAACTCATAGAAATAGAGAGTAGAATGATATAAATTTTATATATTATATATATATATCTTTTATTTAAATAATTATGTAAGGTGAAGGATGTATTAACCTTATCATGGTAAACATTTTAGTATATATGCTCCCGAAGCAAGCATTGTGGTAAACATTTTGATTTTCTATATATATACATTTTATTTTAATAAGTAATATATATTTTATATATATGAATATATATATATCTTTGATTATATATATATATACACATATATTTATAATCATTACATTGTAAACTTTAAACTTATACAATGTCATGTCAATTATATATCAATAAAGCTGGAATTTTTTTTTTTGGGGACAGAGATCACAAGTAGCCAGAGAGGCAGGCAGAGAGAGAGGAGGAAGCAGGCTCCCTGCTGAGCCACCCAGGCGCCCCTAAAACTGAAATTTAAAAAAAAGAATTACATAGGCAGGGGTACCTGGGTGGCTCAGTTGGTTCAGCGTCTGCCTTCAGCTTAGGTCATGATCTCAGGGTCCTGGGACTGAGCCCTGCAAGAGCTCTCTCTGCTCAGCAGGGAGCCTGCTCCCTCCCTTTCTGCCCCCATTCCCGCTTGTGTGCACTTTCTCTCACAATTAATATCTTTTTAAAAATTAAAAAGAATTAAACAGCAGATTCTCCCTTTGTTTAAGGAGGCAAAAAGTTAAAAAAAAATTCTGGTATGAGAAGAGCAGAGAGATGGGAGTGGGGGAACTTACTTGGAAGCAAGAGTACATGATAAGATTAGAGGAAATAGTGTGCTGCCCAGGGCAAGAAAAGAGCTTCTGAAATGACTAGTGGTGGTTAAGGGATGGGTGAGGGCCCCCAGGGGAGGGGAGGGGAGGGAGAGGTGCAGGGCTGGGACTCTACAGGAGCCTTGCTGAGAGCTGATTAAGGGAGCTGAGCCAAATGTGTAACTGAAACCAGAACTGGTTGGGACAAAAGTACAAGTTTAAAAAGTGAGATCCTAAAACCAAGGCACAGTGTTGATACAGAAAGATGGAATATTGGTCCTCAGAGACTTCAGAGATCTCGTGCCTGTTTCTAACCAAGACTCACTGTAATGCCCAAAAGGGACACTTGAGGATGATGAGGAAGCACAATCCCATTTGATAGTTCTATTAGATGGGACATTCCTATGTGCTTTATATGGTGGGGAAGCTTTCTTTTGAAATGTGAGGATGGAAATGAAATTAAGGTGAGGGGTGGCTTTTAAAAGTCCTGCAACAGAAACATTAAGTTCTACTTAACTAGAGAGTTTGTTTAAATCATGTAATTTGTATCTATCTTAAATACGCATGGAGCAAAATGGGAGCCCTCCAAGATGAGGAGGACAAGTCGAATCAAAACTAAATATTCAGGGGTGCCTGGGTGGCTCAGTGGGTTAAAGCCTCTGCCTTCTACTCCGGTCATGATCCCGGGGTCCTGGGATGGAGCCCCACATCGGGCTCTATCTCTGCTCAGCAGGGAGCCTGCTTCCTCCTCTCTCTCTGTCTACTTGTGATCTCTGTCTGTCAAATAAATAAATAAGATCTTAAAAAAAAAAAATGTTCACTGTATTGGTAAAAGATTCCTTTCTTATTTTAAGGATGTAAAATGGAACAGTCTATGCAAATATTGCATATTAGTTTCTGAAAGTATTTTCTTCCCAATGTATGCTTCTTATTTCTAAGTTTCGAGGTCCTTTTCCATATGGTAACTGGGAAATCGGCACAGTAAACTTAAGTAATGCAGTATGAATAATGAAGACGATCACCATAATTAGGTCAGAAGGCCTAGTTTTGTTTTTTGCTAACCAGTAATTAATTCTAATACCACTTCCTCTCTGTACGACCTTGTGAAAGCCACTTAACCTCTCTGTTTTATCAGCTTCGAGTGAAAGTAAAAATCTGTCCCACCTACACACAGACATTGGGGAAGCAGAAGTGAAGAAACACATGTGAACTGGTACCATAAACTGTCAAGCCCTGGTGAACTCCAGCCTTTCAGTTTAGGTAAAGCTGCTTCTAGAGCTCAGAATCTCCAGCCCTTGTTCCAGCTCAGCCCGGTTCTGGTAATGCCAGGCTCCCATCTTGACTTTCTGTGGTTGAAAAGAAGACCACAGGCCCAAAATGGTGTCAGTTAGGTTAAGGCCCCAAGTCAGTAAACCAAGACTTAATACCTAGCGTCACTCCTTTCAAGTCCCCCCACCATGACCTTTAACCAGTCGGAGTGGGAATTTCCTGGTCAGCACTAGGAAATGTACTGATAGACTCCTTCCGTTCCCCTTGGGCCAGAGACCTCACCTAAAACAGTGGATTCTTTGCTAATAATTTCCGTTTTTCCTTTCCCTCTCTCCCTTTGGAGCTCCCCTCTACTTGCTAGGTAATCTAGGTAATCTCCCCTCTACTTGCTAGGTGGGATGCTGCCCAATTAGATCTTCAAAATTTCCTCAGTTGTCTTTTTGTTATTTTACAGAGGTCTTACCTTTCCCTACTCTCACCCTCTCTGTGTCAGAAATGAGCATTCTGTTATGTACTTTATACTTGGTGTAAGGACAGCCTGGAAAACCCCTGGTGCGGGCCTCAGCAAACATAGATTCGAGGTATCCAAATACAGATGAGAGAGCTGCGAGGGCCATCTTACCTATTTCTTTCCACATGAGGGAAGTGCGGCCCCAAGCAGCAAGGAAATCACCCAGTTATACACTGAGTGGCAGATTTAGACTCAATCCTGAATCTCTGGGCTCTCAAGAGCTCACTGTCTTTCTTCCTTTCTAAATAAACTCTACACCCAACATGCGGCTCAAACCCACAACCCCAGGAGCAGGAATCACGTGCTCTACGCATCAAGCCAGCTGGGGCCCCTCTCAGAGCTCTCTCCACAGCACCAAGCCTGTGCAAACTATGGCAGGGTTAAAAAGAAATAAATGACAAGGGGGTGTTTCCTAGTGGCATCTTCCAGTGAAACTAGCATGATGATAAATTGGGAAGGGGGAAAGGATGTTGGAGAGCAGAGTCTGCTTGTCCCTTTCCCTTCCTCACTGCCCCTCCCCCCACTTCTGGGTGCATGCACGATGGCCCTTCTACCTAAAATAAGTCAATAAGATCTTTAAAAAAAAAAGAAAGAAAGAAAGATATGTCTGCTATATTAAGGGAACAAAAAAAACAGCTGCATAGTATCTACAATATGGTCCCATTTTTGTTTTATATAAACATGATCATAACCGAAAAGAGGTCTTTCAGACCATTAGCCATGGTTATGTCTACACCTTATATAAAATATATAAAGACCTCTCCCTCTGTCTTGTTTAAATTCTCAGGAGTATCTGTGACTTTGATTAGTCAGAAAATATACTGCTTTTTAAAATAAAGATACTATTGAAACTATTAATGATTAATTGCATAAATGTTCAATGATTCACATACACATGGTGCCAGAGTGGAAGTGGAAAAAGTGAAAAAAAAAAAAAAGATAAAATGCAACGGAAGAATGATGGAAATACTCAGCCCTTCCTTTCTTAGAGGATTGCTATCTAACAGCATTTCCTTTATGAGAGCAGGGAAAAAAAAATAGAACACATGAAGGCACTTTTAATACTTTCGGTGGAACATCTTTTCTTCCCATCTCTGACTTAATGCAAGAAGCAAAGCTGGCTGTCTTGGAAGCAAATACCAAAACTCTCTCTGGCCCTAGATTTAAAAAGGAAATAGATCCAATTATGTCCCACATCACATGGCGCTTCGGCCTGCAGTATTTTTATCTGTTACTCTCTGTCTCAGTGCTTAGGATCTTCACCTAATCTGAAAATCCCTTGAAGTGGTCTTCCAGGGTATTCGTAAGTACCTCTGCACATTTTTCTGGGGAAAGGGATCACAACTTTCTTCAGGTCTGCAGAGAGATCTTGATACAAATTTCCACCCACAAATACTCAGAACCACAGCATTCATGTGTTCATGTATATCCAAATATTCAACAGATACCTCTGAGAGCTGTTTTTCCTCCACTTAGTATTGCACATGTAGTAGGATTGTTGGTAGCCATGTTAGGCATATCGTTTCTATTACAGCAATAGTGCAAGTGAAGATTATCCCTATTTTATCAGTGAGAAATATGGAGAATTAGAGATGGTTCCAAATTCTGTGACACTCCTCTCATTGCAACCTCAGAGTCTGTGGCTCTTCCCCCTTGAATCTAGATGGGCAGTGACGACTTGGACCAACCTGGACCAATTGAATGTGATGGAAGTGACCCTGTGTCAATTTCCAGACCCAGGCCATAAGAGACAGGCATCCTCCACTTCCTGTCCTTTGGAATAATGGCTCCCAAAAGACTAGCATCATACTGTGAGAAAGCCACAGCTGCCCCATGGAGATGCCCACACAGAGAGGAACTGAATCCTCCAGACCCAGTCCAGCTGCCATGCTGTGTGGAGTTGAGATGAGCCACCATCTTCCCTAAGCCTGTGGTAGGCACAGCAATAGGAAGGTGCATGCATCCTAAGCCCCAGAACCCATCTATGTTACATTACATGGCAAAGGGAAATTAAGGCTGCAGATGGAATTAAGATTGCTAACCAACTGACCTTGAACTAAAGAGACTTATCTTGGGTTATCTAGGTGGATCCAATGCAATCACAAGGATCCTCAAAAAAGGAAAAGAGAGGCACCTGGGTGGCTCAGTGGGTTAAGGCCTCTGCTTTCGGCTCATGGCATGATCCCAGGGTCCTGGGATCAAGCCCTGTGTTGGGCTCTCTGCTCAGCAGGGAGCCTGCTTCCCCCTCTCTCTCTGCCTGCTTCTCTGCCTACTCGTGGTCTCTGTCTGTCAAATAAATAAATAAAATCTTAAAAAAAAAAAGAAGAAGAAGAGAGACAGCAGAAGTCAGAAGGAATATGTGGAAGAATGACTTGACCTCCTGTTGGCTAATTTTAAAGATCAAAAAGGCCGAGGAATGCAGGCAGCCTCTTGAAGCTAGAAACAGCAAGGAAGCAGATTCCTGACTAGAGCTTCCAGAAAGGGATGCAGCCCTGCCCACACCTTGATTTCAGCCCAATGAGAAAGAACTGTGTTTGCTGTCTAATCTACAAAACTGGAGGAGAGTCCACTTTTGTTTTTTTGAATCTCTGAACTGGTGGTCATTTGCTGTAGCAGCAATGGGAAACTAATACAGAGCCTTTCCCAAATTGCATGTATATGTCAACAAAATGAATTATTGTTGCTTTAATCCTCTACATTTTGGGCTACTTTGTTACTCAGTGATAGGTAAATGGAACAAGAAAATGAAGGCTAATTAATTTAATTCATTAATTTACTTTAATTTAGAGTAATTAAATAATATGTCCAACTGTTCAATCACTTGGCCCTGGCATTACGTTTTTCCCTGGGGGAATTATCAAACACCTCCACTGCCAAAATTTTGCCAGCATTTTCCTTCTCCGGACTTGCTGGACATTACTTCACTTCCTGTCATTCTCAGCATCTGCTGTCCTCCTTGTGCCAAACTCAGTGTGGCCTTTCCTCTGTCCTCATTCTCTGTGAGGACATGTTCGACCACAACTTCGCTTTCTTTTTCCAGGAAGAGGTTCATACACACATCACCACTTCAAGGCCAATACATCTAAATCCAAACATACCATTTCTCCAAAACAGTGACTCTTTTATTTTGTTTATTGATTGTAAAGACTTTATTTATATATTTAAAGGGGGGAGGGGCAGAGGGAGAGAGAATCTCTATCAGACTCTGCGCTAATCATGGAGCCCAATGTGGGGTTTAATCTGACAACCCTGAGATCATGACCTGACCTGAAATCAAGAGTCAGATGCTTAAATGACTGAGCCACCCAGGCACTCCCTCTCATATGTACTACTAACTTTTAAAATAGTCATTGTTCTGTGGTGATTCTCTCCCTCTCTCTCTGCCCCTCCCCTCAAGCTCACACACACGCTCTGTAAAAAAAAAAAAAAAAGGACGTAAGAGAAAAATGAATGGCTTCTTCATTTCTTCTTCTTCAAGGTGATTAAATATTTTTATGAAGGCCTAGGCCTTTTTCTAAACCTCTTTGGAGATGCCTTATAGATTTACCTTTTTATGTTTAAATATCTTTCTTCAGTGGAGCTGTACATAAACACCCATTTGAATTAGTGGCAGTGAAATAGTTGTCCTGAAGATAATTATATTTAGTGATTAAGTTTTATAATAAAGCTGTTTTTTCAGCTTAAAAAACACTCTTTAATGGTCATTGTAGTATCAGAGGAGGTAAATTTTTCAGAACAGAGCTGAAACCATTGAAATTCTTTGAAAGAAATTTCCATGTAAGCCTTTCCCAAAAATGTTCAAAATAAAGTGACAATTGAACAATAAAATAATTTCCATTTGTTTCTCCTCACTTGTTGAGACCATCTCTTAGGGTTTTTAAAGAGCCACGGTATTTGCATGATGTAAAGAAAATCAATTTCTCTTTAGTGAAACCAGAGAGAGCAGTTTCAAATGCTCTATAACCCACCAACTGAAATACAGACCCAGTAGAACCATGGTCAACTTCAGGATACAATGAGCAATTTGACTCACACCTTCTTATCCTTACAATACTGCCAAAAGTTGGAGTAAGAAGAGATGGCAGGTGAAATGCAATGTGTTACATGGGGCTATTTCTTAAAAAGATAAATGTGGTCTTCAAATTATTATAAATATTGCTCAAATATGGAGGAAACATGAGCTGATCTCCCTGTAAACTGGGTCATAGTTGAAATTTTTGTGCTCTGACAGCAGTTTGACTAAATGAGGGTAAATTGACACCGTGTCCATCAGAAATCAAACAAAAAGAAGGTTTGAAACCAGGCTACATTAAGAAAGTAAAAAATGAACCAGCATTCCAAGAACGCTTACAGAAACCCATCAATATACAAAGAAAAGTCACTGTGTGATGCTCATGTCATGATCCCAGAGTCCCTGAATTGAGCCTTGCATCAGGGTCCCTGATCAGAGGGGAGTAGCTGTTCTCTGTTTCCCTGGAAGCTACCCATCAGTATAATCTTAGGAGCAAATTAACAAGGGCACATGTAAACCACACAAAGAACTTTTGCTGGACTCTAAAGAGAACTGAAAATTGTGACGACTTAATAGTCTATATGCTGGGAATCTCTCTGGTGCAAATGATGGAAAATCCAACTCAAACTTGCTTAATTAATGAAAGGAATTTGTTTAGGTTCATCTATTCATCTATCTTCAGTCTCAAGGATTACTCAAGCTTCAGGCATAACCTGATCTAGGGGCTTATGCGATGTTCTGTGCACTCAGTTCATCTCCAAATCTCAATTCTGTCCTCCCCTATGTGTTGGCTTCACCTTGAGACTCCCTTTTCAGAACCAAGACAACTGGAGCAATATCATGTCTTTCATCCTTCCCTCACCAAATTCTGTGGAGGTGTGAATACTCTTCTCTCTCAGAAGTCTTGCCAGCATCTTCTCCTGTCTCCTTGGCTCTGATTGGGTTAGATGCCTATCACCATTAGTTGATCAGAAGATTGGATATACTAATTGGTTTTCCCCTGTAATAGGGGAAACCGTCACTCCAGTTTACAAACAATAGCTGAGCAGAGAGGAATGGTTTCTGTGGAAACTTAAGATACCAGAAAGAATGGGAATGTATGTTGGGCAACAGGAAGTGTCCAATATAAGAGTACTGTTAAAGAAATTTTTAAAAATACTGTTATGTTAGGAAAAGACATTTTGAATTTTGCTGATATTTTTTAAAGTATGGAATAGAGTCATTTAGTCTCACAGACACCATGATCTGATATACAAAGTTATAAAAAATATCAAGTTCGATCACTTTGATGCCTAATGAGATACTGATTTTGTTCCTCTCTAAATCACTCTTCTTTCCAGTCTTGCATTTTTATTCATGCAAACTTTGCTCCAGCCTCACCAATCTGCTGTTCTAGATTGCTCACTTATGTATCTTGATGCTCCAGATTCCTAATGCCTGGAAGTTTACTTCCCCTCTTTGTTCTTCTCTAATTCTCCTTCTTGGGGCACCTGGGTGGCTCAGTGGGTTAAGCCTCTGCCTTCGGCTCAGGTCATGATCTCAGGGTCCTGGGATTGAGCCCCACACCACATCAGGTTCTCTGCTCCACAGGGAGCCTGCTTCCCCCTCCCTCTCTGCCTGCCTCTCTGCCTACCTGTGATCTCTGTCTGTCAAATAAATAAATAAAATCTTTTAAATAAATAAATAAATACATACATACATACATTTTCCTTCTCCATGGCCTAATGCATAGCTACTTTCTCTATAAAGCAATTGAGAAATAATGATTCTTCCTCCTAAATTTTCTCACAATTTTTAGGTTAACATTTGCATTTTTACCACCAAGTCCCCTCTCTAGGCCATGAACGATACCACTTTGATGTTGGCATTCTTGCCCACTGACCTTGAATGTGGCCATAGACTTCCCCATATAGCATTCCCAGAAGTGCCTAATAATCAAAATTGCTCATAAAGTGAAACTCTCTGGGCATTTTCGATGAATACTAGGCTCGTTCCTCACTCGTTCGCCTCGAATCCTCACTCACTCACTCACTCCTCGAATCCTCACTCGTTCACCTTTGTAACCCTAATAGTTCATGTCTTGCGAGCATAAACATTCAATAAATGTTTGGAAAGTGGAACTTAATTGAATGGAAGGCAAAACCTAAAAGTAAGTTAATGACAGTGGTGACGGATCAAAGCTAATCATGAATTAAGGATACACACTTCTAACATGAACGTTTAAAATGTGAGAACTCAAAGTTTCCTGTCCCCAAACAGTGGGTTTTCACAAAATGTGAAATAAAATCTTAATGTATATAAAAGCTTTCCCTGAGGAAATGGTTGAAAACCATTTAAAGCAAAATACTGGCATTTAACTATTCTTGCTCCTAAGAAATAAAATAGTTTAACAGATTCACTATTTAGAAAATATAATATGTGGCAGGTGATGTACTTGAAAAGAGGAGGGAGAAATCAATCCTCATAACCAGATCTGGCTGGGGAATAATTTCTGGAATCGTGGACAATTATTGTATATATTTTTAGCCATAATTTCAGATGACCTTATAGCATTGGGAATTGCCCCACTTTATAGCCCAGAAGTGAGTACATAAAATCGTGTTAAAGTGATTATAATAAGAACTACAGAGGCAGTAATGTTTGCTGCTTTGCAAAATACTTAGCCCAGGAGACTCTTTAAAGCTGAATGGAACAGAAAACACTGGTAGTCATATTAGACCTGTTCCTCCAGTTAAAGTCAGCACTCCCTGGCAACCAAAACTCAGCGCCATTTTCTTCAAGTTTCCCATCTCACTTACCACCTGGCCCTGAAGCATCTAGTTACATTCTTGAAAAACAGAACAGACTAGTCATTTAGTACCATGTCATCAATGCTTCCTCACCTCACCCCCATAAGTTATATTTAAAATGTTCTGATTTGAAGACACTAATATTTAATTTGCTTAAGCCAATCAGTGAAGGAGATGTTAAAAACAACATAAAAATGAAAAATTTTAGTGGCGCCTGACTGGCTCAGTCAGTAGAGCATGTGACTCTTGATCTCAGGGTTGTGTTGGGTGTAGACATCTTAAAATCGTTTTAAATTTTCATATTTTATTTACTTACTCATGAGAGAGAGAGAGCACACAACCAGGGGGAGATCCAGGGGGAGAAGCAGGCTTCCCCAAGGAGCAGAGACCCCAATGTGGGCCTCGATCCCAGGGTTCTGGCCGGGATCATGACCTGAGCTGCAGGCAGTTGCTTAACCATCTGCGCCACTCAGGTGCCCAATAAATTAAAACTTTAAAGTGTCACTTAACTTAACCAACATAAAACCAACATAAACTTTTTTTTTAAGATTTTATTTATTTGAGAGAATGGAGGGGGAGCAGGGAGGATCCAAGGGAGAAGCAGACTCCCGGCTGAGCAAGGAGCCTGATTCCAGCTCAGTCCAGGGACTCTGGGACCATGACCTGCGCTGAAGGCAGATGCTTAACTGACTTAACAGACTGAGTCACACAGGCACCCCAGGGCACTTTTGAATATCATTTCCTTTTTTAGTGATTTTTCTACATTTCTCATTAGAAACCTTCTGGGGGCGCTTGGGTGGCTCAGTGGATTATGCCTCTTCCTTTGGCTCAGGTCATGATCTCAGGGTCCTGGGATAGAGTCCCACATTGGGCTCTCTGCTTGGCAGGGAGCCTGCTTCCTCCTCTCTCTCTGCCTGCCTCTCTGCCTACTTGTGATCTCTCTCTCTCTCTCTCTCTCAAATAAAATCTTTAAAAGAGGAAAAAAAAAAAGAAAGAAACCTTCTAAATAGGATATTTATCATGCTTTTCCTGTCCAAAGAGTATTTTAGTGCTTCCATGTAGTTGGTAAGGGAATGGTCTTCTTTATAGAAAAATCCACATTAATAAATGTGAAAGGTGTATGTATGGATCCCCCAATAAAAGAGTAAATCTAGTAAGTGAACACCAATGGCTGTTAACACTATTAGGCAAAATGTTCATGGAGAACTTTATGATGGGGGCGCCTGGCTAATTGAGTCAGTAAAGCCTCTTGAGCTCAGGGTCATTAGTTCGAGCCCCACATTGAGGATAGAGATTACTTAAAAAGATAAAATCTTTGAAAAAAAATAAATGAGAGGACTTTATAATGAAAGGTCAGGCTGACAACATCTGAACCTACTGATCAGTCATTAAAAGTATGTCAGGTGGGGCGCCTGGGTGGCTCAGTGGGTTAAAGCCTCTGCCTTCAGCCCAGGTCATGATCCCAGGGTCCTGGGTTCGAGCCCCGCAGCGGGCTCTCTGCTCAGCCGGGAGCCTGCTTCCTCCTCTCTCTCTCTGCCTGCCTCTCTGCCTACTTGTGTGATCTCTGTCTGTCAAATAAATAAAATCTTAAAAAAAAAAAAAAACTATGTCAGGTAAACAGGATGTGATACACTGATAAATTTTTTCAGTTGCTGCATAATATATAACTCCAAATTTTAGTGGCTCAAAACAACACCAAACATTTATCACCTCACACAACTTCTCTGCTCAGGAACTCAGGAGTGATTTATCTGGGAAATGCTAGCTCAAGGAATCTTGAAGCTGCAGTCAGGATGTCAGCTATGAATATAGGTATCTGAGGGCTTGCCTGAACTAGAGGATCCACATCCAAGATGGCTCACTCTCATGGCTTAGACCAGAGGCCTTCTCCACAGGGCCACTGACTTTATACCTGCCATGATATCTGGCTTCCCCAAGACTGAGCGACCCAAGAAAGAGAAAGCAGCTCTAAGGTCTTTTATGACTTAGCCTTATAAATCATATGTATATTCTATATATCATCATTTTGGCTACATCCTATTGTTTCATAAGTCAGTCCTGCTCTTCCCTGGGGAAGGAGGTGAGACGACACAGGGCATGAATATGAGAAAGCAGGGGTCATTGGGGGCCATCTTGGAGGTCAACCAGCACAAATGGGAAGCAATCCTATGACGTATTCTTGCCTCCTCTCCCATAAAACCATTCCAGAATCTAATCGAACATCTAGATCTACCTACCAATTTGGAAAAAATAAGGGAGAGGTGAAGAATGGGTAGAGGAACAAATTAATTCAAGAGGGACATAGTTAATTCTAGAATGTGGGACAATATAAAGAGCAAGATCTGATTTCATCAGCTAGCCAGTGGTTCAGAGGAATAGTTACAGAAGAAAAGAGATCTAAGAGATGTAACAACCAAATGAAATGAATGATTCAAGCATATCAACTGTAAAAAGACTTCTTTTACACAATTTTAAAAATTTCAAAGACTAGGTATGAGATGGTAGTCAAGAATCCTTATTAAGATAATGGCATCATGGGTGGGTGTACTTAATGCCCTTATTTCTTATGAGTACATGTGGAAGTATTTGAAATGCTACAGTGTCTGGGATTTGTTTTAAAGTAATTCAATAAAGGTAACAAAAATTGGGGGGCAGATGAAATAAGATTGGCCAAAATGTTGAAAATTGTTGACACTGGCAAATGGATTTAGGGAAATTCATTCTGAATATGTTTGGAAAATCTCCATATTTTTGAGCCACTAGGAGTTTGGGGTTAGTGACAGTAGCTAGCATGACCTGGAGGTACCCAAAGAGAGACTGCACGATTTTTAGCTGATTGGGGGACGATGATGGGTCTGCATTTGTGGTTCTGCACTTCCATCATCTTGAAGTGTGGGGCGGGGAAAAGGTAGACCCGGATGCAGGGGAAGGTAGGGGGAGGGGCAGGGATATCAATTTGGAGTCAGTGCAAACACCTACAGTTTGTGATGATCATGGTTTCTTCTAGGGAAGTCACAGACCAGAAAGGAAGGAAAAAATCTTGCGCTGGTTGGGGGCAACATCCTACTTGAATCTGCACTTGCTTCCTGTCCAATCACCACTCTTTCCTGTGTCACTTCCCTCTTTGGGGTGATGTTTTATTTTTGCCTTCAAGTACATTGCTTATCATTTCAGCTCAAATGTCCCTAACCGTCATAAAAGTTTTTGTTCTGTTTGCAGTTTAAGATTTGTTTTCAAGGGTGTTATCAGGGCAGGAGGATAATAGTTGCTTTTACTCTTCCTTTCAATCTGTATCTCTCATCAGGGTATTGGGACAATATTTTAAGTGTTGGTCGGTATTGAGAAACTTGGAGGAAGCCACTGTGGAAATACCAAATGATAATTATCATGAGGATAAATTAGGTGTCACAAAAGAAGACTGAAAAAGACATGAATTTCTTATAACTATTTTTATTTTTTTTAATTTTTTTTATTATTATTTTTTTTTAATTTATTTATTTGTCAGAGAGAGAGGGAGAGAGAGTGAGCGAGCACAGGCATACAGAGTGGCAGTCAGAGGCAGAGGGAGAAGCAGACTCCCTGCAGAGCAAGGAGCCCGATGTGGGACTCGATCCCAGGACGCTGGGATCATGACCTGAGCCGAAGGCAGCCGCTTAACCAACTTAGCCACCCAGGGGTCCCAAACTATTTTTAATCCTCATATTTAAAAAGTATTTGTCAGGGCGCCTGGGTGGCTCAGTCCATTAAGTGTCCAACTCTTGATCTCAGCTCAGGTCTTGATCTCAAGGTCATGAGTTCAAGCCCTGCATTGGGTTCCAACCTGGGCCTGAAGTGTACTTAGAAATAAATAAAAATAAAAAAGAAATCAAAAGTATTTATATGTGACCTGAAGGAAATGGCTCAGTTATGGGATTTTAGAAGGTTGTTTCAAACATTTCTAGCTGCTCTGGCCTTTCCTGGATAGAAATAACAGCAATTTGAAGACCGCAAATTCCTGAGGAAGAATAAAGCATTGTGCAAGGAACAGGGAAGACTCACTATGAAATCACCACAGAAATGGCTTTATCAAAACCTTTCTACTAAAAGGTTGTATTTTATCCCAAAATAGATGGGAGCTGCCTAGCTATTTATGGCTCAGAAAAGGAATCATCTCGTTGGTCAGCCTTGGACATGGCTCGTCGTTGGAGGTGGTGGTTAAGAAAGAGGAAAGGTCGCCAGTTGTATCTCAGTGAAGCCGGGGAGAGGTGGAAAAAGAGAACAGTAGTAAGATTCAGTTTCCATAACTGAAATACAGTTAATTACATCGCCAGTTGTTCAGAACATATGAAAAGTACCTCATTGTGTATACAATGCTTTCATTAGGGGAATTTGCTTCATTTCCTTCTACACCCTTTACATAGGGATAGCACACTGATTTCAAACAAAGGACCAAAACATGGACTTCTATGAAAAAAAGTGAAACGCATTAGTTGTAAGATGTAAAATTCTGTCAAACTGATCACTTGGGGTTATAGGGAACCATAAAACACGATTTAATTACAACACGGAGTTCAATAAGGAATAATTCTTGAAAAGAATGCCTATTTTCTTATGAAAGAGGCTCTTTACCTATCCTATTAGTGAGATCGAATGCATGTGCTCATGCAGGACCAGTGTCTTTTTCCGGGTTTTTGCTGGGCTAAAGGGTGGAGGCACCGCACGAAACAAGTACTGTGCCTGTCTCATGACTCTTCCAGCATAGTCCCTGGATCAACCCCTTTCATAGCAACTGGGAGCTTGTAAGATATCCAGACTTTCAGGCTCCAGCCCATACTGCCTGCATCAGAAACTGCATTTTTGTTCTGTTTGGTTTTTTAAGATTGATTTATTTATTTTAAAGAGAGAGAG
>PISX010000417.1:238979-289590 GCA_004024625.1 Mellivora capensis | reverse complement strand
GGGGGTTGGGTCTTTGACCCATGAATGGGGAGGTAACACAAATCAGCCCATCAGAGGGGCAATTATGTTAAAGCTGCTATGAACATCTGACCCCCTTTTTAAAAAAAGATTTTATTTATTTATTTGACAAAGAGAGAGAGCACAAGCAGGGGGAGCAGCAGGCAGAAGGAGAGGGAGAAGCAGACTTGTCCTGGAGCAGGGAGCCCGATCCCAGGACCCTGGGATCATGACCTGAGCCCAAACCAGCTACCCAGGCGTCCCGCTGCTATGAACATTCTCATAGGTGACATGTCATTTGGTGAATGTGTGCACGCATTTCTGTTGGGTCGATCCTGACGAGTGTGTTTGCTGGCACCTAAGGTGAGTGTTCGCGTCCAACCATAGCCGAAATTGCCCAGAGGTTACCCCACAGTGGCAGTGGCATTTTAAAAAAAAAGACTTATTTATTTATTTATTTATTTGACAGACAGAGATCACAAGTAGGCAGAGAGAGAGAGAGAGAGAGAGAGAGAGGAGGAAGCAGGCTCCCTGCTGAGCAGAGAGCCTGATGCAGGGCTCGATCCCAGGACTCTGGGATCACAACCGGAGCCGAAGGCAGAGGCTTTAACCCATTGAGCCATCCAGGCGCCCCAAGGCGGTGGCATTTTGTATCCCCTCCAGCCGTGGGCAAGGGTCCCCGTGGGTGCACACAATCTTCACCAGCACTTGACCTTTTCAGGCCTTTGCACCCAAGGCATTCTTTTGTGGGTAGACATAAAGAGTTATCTGCATGGTTTCAGTATATCACGAATTTTCCAGGGAGTCCCCTACTTCCGTCGAGGGAAAATTGTGCTACGTTGTGTTCAGAAATCAACCGAGGGTGATGCATCGTTCTGGATCATCACGTCACCCCAGCAAATCCCGCTCCTGCTGTCAAAGTCACACCCAAGGGGACGCCTGGGTGGCTCAGTTGGTTAAGCGGCTGCCTTCGGCTCAGGTCATGATCCCAGCGTCCTGGGATCGAGTCCCACATCGGGCTCCTTGCTCGGCAGGGAGCCTGCTTCTCCCTCTGCCTCTGCCTGCCACTCTGCCTGTGCTTGCTCGCTCTCCCTCTCTCTCTGACAAATAAACAAATTAAAAAAAAATTAAAAAAAAAAAAGTCACACCCGAGGAACTCACCACAGCCACCAGCATTGGCTTTCCAGGGTCCCCGCGAAGACACGCACGGAAGACTGGGCTGCACACGGGCCTGCGCATGCCCTCAGCCCTTTTTTCGAAATCTCAGCTACGCGCAAAAGGACGTTGTTTCAGGAGCAAGCGTTCCAACACCCAAGCATATTCATTGTAAGAGCTGAAAGCATTTGACTACTTCTTGACGATTTCCAGGGTTCACGTGAGTTGCTTTATTATAAATTTCTTCCCTTTGATTTCTGTAATTTCTCCTTTATGGTAAATTTAGATTATTATAGTAAAAATGATGTGTATAGGGATGCCTGGTTGGCTCAGTCGGAAGAGCATGCGACTCTTGGTCTTGGAGTCGTGTGTTCCAGCCCCAAGTTGGGGGTAGGGTTTATTTAAGTTAAAAAAGAAAAAGATTGGGATGACTGGGTGGTCAGTTAAGCATCGACCTTCTGCTCACGTCATGATCCTGGGGTCCTGGGATGGAGCCCTGAATCCAGCTCTCTGCTCAACGGGGAGTCTGCTTCTCCTTCTCCCTCTGCCCCTCTCCCTGCCTCGTTCCCTGTCTTTCAAAAGGATGAATAAAACCTTGAAAAAAAGGGGGCGCCTGGGTGGCTCAGTGGGTTAAAGCCTCTGCCTTCGGCTCAGGTCAGGATCCCAGGGTCCTGGGATCGAGCCCCGCGTGGGGCTCTCTGCTCCGCGGGGAGCCTGCTTCCTCCTCTCTCTCTGCCTGCCTCTGCCTACTTGGGATCTTTGTCAAATAAATAAATCTTAAAAAAAAAAAAAGACGTATGTAGGTAGAACATACTGTCTAGGCATTTCATTTAGGGAGGAGTACAAGGGGTATTTTGCAAGGAGTTTGTGTCATGAAGCATATTTGGGATATGATGGAGTTGGGTTCTGCTGGTCTAATGGGTTGGGGACACTGAAGTTTTGAGAGAACCAGGTTGCTTTAGTGATTGCATATGTATTGAGAACTACTGTGGCCTTGTGCTGGACGGTGCTGGGGACTCAGTGGTGAAAGCAAAAACCCCAGCCCTGCCCCTGGGCAGTGAGGACCCGAGTGGG
Source organism: Mellivora capensis (assembly GCA_004024625.1). NCBI lineage: Eukaryota > Metazoa > Chordata > Mammalia > Carnivora > Mustelidae > Mellivora > Mellivora capensis. The sequence goes on along the minus strand of PISX010000417.1, from coordinate 287,364 downwards.
CAGGACTGGGATGTGAGAATCAGGGCGGGTGGGGGAGGACAGCCCAGAGTGGCACCTGACCTAGCCGGGGTCAAGGAGGGTTTCCTGAGGGAAGTGACCTTAGCGCTGAGCCTGGTAGAAGAGGTTTCCAAGCAGGAGGACTAGTCTGTGCCACGGCCCAGGACCAAAAACATTGTTCCGTGGGCCTGGAGCAACATTCCTTAATATTGACTCCCTTGGATCCTTCAGGTGTGCAGGGCTCTACGGAGGGCTGGGCCACGTGAAGGCTTGCAAGACCCTGGGACTAGGTTCCAGTCCTGGCCCTGCCGCCACTGTTGCCAAGATGCCTTCACCAGGAACCTGAGAATGGGACCATTTCTGGAATAAGGGCCTTTGCTGGTGAATTTCAATTAGGGATCTTGAGAAGTGATCATCCTGGATCAGGGAGGCCCTACACCCCATGACTGGTGTCCGTGGAAGAGACAGAAAAGGAGGAGACACAGAGCCACGGAGAGGAAGGCCACGTGAAGACCCAGGCAGAGATGGGAGTGATGCGTGTAGCGGCCGAGAAGGACCTGGGACAGATCCTAGCTCAGAGCCTCCGGAAGGGGCAAGTCTGTCCACGCTTTGATTTCGGACTGGTGGCCTCTGGAACTGTGGAGAGATACACTTCTGCTATTTCTAATTTTTATTTTATTTTATTTTTTTAAAAGATTATTTATTTATTTGACAGAGATCACAAGTAGGCACAGAGACAGGCAGAGAGAGAGGGGGAAGCAGGCTCCCTTTTGAGCAGAGAGCCCGATGTGGGGCTCAATCCCAGGACCCCGGGATCATGACCTGAGCCGAAGGCAGAGGCTTTAACCCACTGAGCCACCCAGGCGCCCCTAACTTTTTTTAAAATTTATTTGACACAGAGATAGAGAGTACAAGTAGGCAGAGCGGCAGGCAGAGGGAGAGGGAGAAACAGGCTCTCCGCCGAATAGGGAACCTGATGTGGGGCTCGATCCCAGGACTCTGGGATCATGACCTGAGCCGAAGGCAGCGGCTTAACCGAGCCATCCAGGCACCCCATTTCTAAATTCTTAAAAACATTTTATTTATTTATTTATTTATTTATTTATTTAAGAGAGAGAGCGCCCGCACGTGGGTGGGGGAGGGGAAGGTGCAGAGGGGAAGGGGGGAGGATCTCTAAGCCTCTAAGCGGACTCCCCGCTGAGCGCGGACCAGATGTGGGGCTGGATCCCAGGACTCTGAGATCATGACCTGAGCCCAGACCAAGAGTCCAGTGTTTCACCCACTGCGCCCCCCTCCTGCCCAGCCCCGCTGAGTGCCCCACTTACACTGGTGTAAGTCATACGGTTTGAGGTTGTTGGTTACTACCAAGTGGCTGTGACCCACTGTGCAGGGGAGCCTCGGCGAGCCTGTCTTCCTCTCTGTAAAATGGGCATCAACAAGGCCTATCAGACCCGTGAGGGAGATGGAAAGGAAGCAGCACTTTAACCAATAAGGCAGCAAACGACTGTGACTGTGACCTGTCACCAGAGGCCAAGGTCTGGCCAGGGGTGTTTCAGGTAATAATAAGACAGTTAAGGGGCGCCTGGGTGGTTCAGTGGGTTGAGTGATTCTTGGTTAAGGCTCAGGTCATGATCTTGGGGTCATGAGATTGTACCCCGCGTCAGGCTCGGTGCTCAGGGCAGAGTCCAGAGTCCCCTTGGAGTTTCTCTCTCCTTCTCCCTCTGCCCCTCCATCCCCCCTCCCCCATCTGTCTCTCCTTCTCAAATAAATAAATCTTTTTTTTTTCAAATAAATCTTAAAAAAAAAAGTAACTGTTAAGCTTACCCACTGTGTGCCAGACACTGTTCTAGGAGCCTTTTACTGCCATCAAATAACACACATTTATTCTCTTACAGCTCTGGGGGTCTAAGATGCAGAAGCAACCTCCCTGGCCCAAAATCAGGGTGTCAGTGTGGCCATACTCCCTGGGGAGGCTCTGTCCCCTGACCTTTTTGAAACTTTTCCCAGCTGCATTCTTCGCATTCCTTGGCTTGTGGGTCCTTCCTCCATCTGCAGTGGCAGCCACATGATATGTTGCCCCTCCCTCTGCTTCTCTCTTATAGGGACCCTTGGGATTACAGTGGGCTCCTCGAAATGGTCCAGGATCTTCCCCTTATCTCAAGATTATTTTTTTTTTTTAACATTACAACACAGATGCAACCAAAGACGGAAACTTTTTTTTTTAAAAAGATATTTATTTATTTGACAGAGAGAGATCACAAGTAGGCAGGGAGGCAGGCAGAGAGAGAGAGAGGGGGAAGCAGGCTCCCTGCCAGGCAGAGAGCCCAATGCAGGACTCGATCCCAGGACCCTGGGATCATGACCTGAGCCAAAGGCAGAGGCTTAACCCACTGAGCCACCCAGGAGCCCCAAAGACAGAGTCTTATTGTACTTTTCAGTATCCCTCTTTCATTCCACCCCCACAAGCAACGGATATATGCATATATGCATGTGTGTGAAAATGCGACTTTTTAGCCAGGGAGAGGTGGCTCAGACTACGTAACCCTTGGGCCATCGAACTGGGAAAGATTGAAAGTGTTAAAACACTGTGTCAGCGAGGCTGTGGGGAAACACGCACTCTGGCCTCGCTTGGGTGAGTGGAAGTGGGCATGGCTTTTTTGCTGAGCGGCCAGCATCAGAGGTGGCTGTCCTGTGAGGCAGATGAAGTGTGAGCCTCCAGATGCCTCGTCCAATGGAGCCAGCGTTCTGTCCAACATCCTGGGAGGTGCTCTTGTCTTATACTTTTTTTCACTCTCTGTTTCAAGAGGGCTTCCAACTTTGTAGACACTTCAGACCCTAAACTACCTGTGTCCGCCGTGGTTTATTTTTACTGAAACATCATAATGTAAATTAACGTTTGATCTGGGAATGTGTCTACCTAGAAGTCATAATAATGGTCTCTATGTATTGAGAACTTAACAATATCTCAGGCCTCACGCCAAGCACTTTCTGTGTTTTCATTCATTAATCCACTCACTTCTGTACTACAAAGCCAGGAGGGAGGTGTTATGGTGTTTCCTTCACAGATAGAGTTGAACTCCAGAGAAGTTCCATACGTCGCTCAAGGTCACGCGGTTGGTAAGTGATAGATCTGAGATTCGAACCTGGGCCTTCTGGTTTTAGAGTCTGTGGTCTTAATCATGATATCAGGAGTCCTTTTTGAGCAAGCTTATGGGTCATGCACTTACAAAGATGTGTGCCCAGAGAAGTTCAGTGCAGCAGTGTCGGCCATCTCCCGAATTTGGAAACAACCCAAAACGTCCATGAGACCAGGCAGGGCGAATTATGGCCCATCTCTAGGAGGGAATATCACACAAGTTTTAGAGATTGTCAACCATCCATTGCTTAAATATATATGATCTCAGCGTAGTATATATGGTTTTGTTTCATAGGAGGGGAGAAAATAGTAGTAACAAAGATTGATCCATTCATAAACACATTTTTTTTTTTTTTTGTGGGGAGGAGACAGCTTACTATGTATGAGGCCCTGTTGAAGGCACTGGGGATGTAGCAAGTTATAAAAAGAGGAGATATAGGGGAGGAGACAGGCAGAGAACAAGAGAAATAAGACACTGGGTAGTTTAGAGGGTGAATGGTAAAATGGAAAAATAGAGTGGGAAGAAGAAAAGGGATGGGAGGTTTTGCAATCTCCAGACAGGCGGTTTCAAGAAGGCCTGTAAGTGGGGCTAACATCTGAATGAAGACCTGAAGCAGTAGATAATGAACTTGAAAGGAGTTTGGGGACTTCCAAAAAAATTCGGTTGTATATGTGGAAAAGGTCTTTGAAAAGCTGTTAACAGTAACCTTATAAGGGACCAGGGATTAGAAGGTGCTTCCACTCTTCCCGTTTTGAATCTCAAGATAAAATTGCCAGCCACCTCAGGGAATCCAGCCTGCCCACTTATAACTGTCAACACTTTTTATCGATTGTAATGATAGGTTTATTACATCAAATTTTTGGTTAATGCATGTAACCCCCGGCCTCTGTAACAAAATCCAGCGGATCTCTCTCTGAGCTTCCTCCAGTCCCTGGAATGCAAGACGCTCACGCACCACAGGGCCTTTGCACAGGCTGTCTTGTTGGCCCGGACAGCCACCGCCTATTACCCGGAGGCCTCTCTGTTAAGGTATCTCCCCACATTTCTGTATCTTATTTCGTATTTACTTGTGCCTTCCCTCACCAGGGAAGGGATGGGATCCGCCTTGCTCATCTCCTTCACTCCCTTCCTCCCCATGCACTGCACCTTCCCCCAGCCTGGCACTCAGTGCAGATTTAGAGACTGGAGAGATTCAATCGGTTGAAATTTTTAAGCTTCTACTCTAAGGTTTCACTGGCAGGAGCGTGAGGGATTCCCCAGCCACCCCCAGCACAATCTGGCAGGTCAGGCTTCCACGAGTCTTTGCCTCGTGCCTGGTACCTATTTATTGGAACCAGGAAAGAGGAAGCAGGTAAAGGCCGGAAAGAGGCTGTAGTCTCCTTTCCCTGGAAGGAGGTAATCTAGGCCAAACGAAGTTGAGCAAGCTTCCAGAATACCCCTGCGGACCACCTAGACACACTTCCGCCTGCACCCGCGGGGGCGCGGTGCCTTTAAGGCTCCCGGAAACGGGCCGGCAGGACCGGAAGTGACCCTCTTTAGTTCCCCTCTTCACGTGGTGCGGGCGGGAAGTGACGCGAGCGGCCCGGGAGCTGCGGACGCGGAGGCCGACGGACCCGGAGTAGTGGACGCCGCGGGGTCTCCGGGACAGGTGACCCGGCGAGGGGGTCGGGAGCGCGCCCGGAGGGGGCGGGGCCTGGCATCCCACGTGGCGGGGGAGAGGGAGCGGGTGCGGGCGGGGCAGCGTACTCTGCGGGGGGCGGGGACAGGACGCCCACATGGGAAGCTGGAGGGGCCCCGGTAGGGCGGGACGTCGGCGGGTGGGCAGGACCCGGGCGGGTCGGGCTGTGGGTGGGGCCGGGGCGTGGGGCTGAAAAAGTTGTGCCCGTGCTGAGGGCGGAGCCAAAGTGTGGCCCGGAGAGCTAGGGGGCGGGGCTGGGACTCTGGCCGACCGTGCTGGGGGCGGGGCCAGAAAGTTTTGCCTGAGCGTGGAGTGGCTCCAGATCGTCGGCCCTGACTTCCGAGGGTAGGGCCGGGGCCAAAAAGTTGTGGGAGGCAGGGGCGGAACCAGGGTGCTGGCGGGGCATGCTGAGGGTGGAGCCGGAAAGTTTTGGCGGGAGTCTGAGCGTCCGCGCGGGAGCTGAAGGCGGAGCCAGAACCTCGGCTGGGGGTACTGGGGGCGGGGCCATAGTTTGACACGACGAGGCGGGGCTGGGAGGCAGGAGGCGTGACCGGGAGGTCAGCTGGGCAAGTCGTAGGCGGGGCCGGTGTAATAACGCGAGAGTAGGGGGCGTGTTCAGACTTGCCGTGGGACCCAGGGGGCGGGGCCTGGGGGAGGGCTGGGAAAGTCAGAAGCTGGGTCTGGTTAAAGACGCGCGTGTGGGCGGGGTCAAAGGATTAGCGGGAAAGGCGGGGCGAGAAAGTTGGTCCTGGGGTGGGGCGGGGCCGTGGCCTTTCGGACCCGGTAGAGGCTGGAGCTTTTCCCTGCAAAGGCGCGCGCGGGCGGGGAAGTTTTGTCTGCGCCGGGGCGGGTGGAGTATTCCCTAGGTTGAGCCAAGCCCAGGAAGCCTCGCCAGTGGACACCGGGCCTGTTGTGGGAATCTTTGCGGGGTTGTTGGGGAGGCAGCGGTACCTTTCTCCGGACGTTGGAGGCGGGGCTAGGACATCCCAGAGGGAGGCGTGGGTTTAAAGTGCTCTCCCAGGGTCGGTGCAACGTGTAGGGTTCGACCTTGTTTTTGTGTGGGGTTATTTTGAACCGTTCCTGGGAAAGAGGTGGGTTTAGACGGTTCACGGGGATGGAGGGGAACCAGAGTGGGCAAAGAAAGGTGGGCCTAGAATCTTCTTGTACAGATGGGGAGTGGGAGGATGTGTCTAAAGCACTCTGGAGATGGAGGCCTGGGTTAAAACTCCCAGCACCGGGGTCTAGAGGCTGGGCTAGAATCTTCTTTTGGAAGGGAGCGGTGTTGGATGTTTCCTTAAGCTGTAGGGTGGGACCAGAACTTTCCCAAGGTGGGTGCAACTCTAGGGTTTAAGTAGGGAATGGGCACAAATGTTCAGGAGGTGGTGGACTCTAGATTTCTTCGGATAGGGGTCGGGCTCGCGTAAGAAGAGGGAATGGTAGTGAGGACTAGACTTCTCTTGGGGATGCAGCTGGGGTTGTTCATGTGCATATGTGTTGGGGAGGAGTCCCAGGTATGAGTGAGACAGAAGCAGATTGGGGAGGCATTGGCCTTAGTCTTTTTGTTCCCTTTGCCTTCAGGAACCCCCAGTACTGTGTCCAGAGTCAACAGGGGAAGGTTGCTGGGACCCTGGCCCCACCTTGCCAGTGGAATGGTGAGATGGAAAGTGGGCTCTCTAGAATCTACGCTTTGGGTCGGGGGCTTGGGAGGAGGGGACCCAGGACTCAGACCCTGGATCCAATGGCACTGGGTTGGGTATAGGTTTTTCTTACTGTTTCTCAGCTGTCTCCTTCTCTCAGTCAGCCACACTGGATCTGAAATCGAAGGAGGAGAAGGATGCCGAGTTGGACAAGAGGATCGAGGCTCTTCGGCGAAAGAATGAGGCCCTCATCCGGCGCTACCAGGTGCCCTAGCCCCGCCCTGGGAGACCCCATCCCCTCTCCTCCCCGCAGTGAGTTTCCCTCATCTCTCCCTTCAAATCTTTTCATGGCTCCCCATCTCTCTCAGGATAAAAGCCAAAGGCCTTAGCCTGCCATTTCTTCTTTCATTCCATCGTTCCATCATCCATACAGGAATACTTAGGGGGCCTTCACTGCCAGGCTCTAGGGTGAGTGTGGCTGGACACACAGCTGTGACTGAGACAGCTGTGAGGTCGTTCCAGACTCTACAGACCGGGGTTCACAGTCCAGTAGGAGCACTGGCTGTTCCTCAGGCAGTGAGGACCCGAAGTAGGCTGGGTTGAGCCGCGGGAGTTTAGGGGTCAGGCGGGAGCCAAAGGGGGCTCTTCACCCAGTGTGGGGGATACTTGGGAGGGCTTCCTGGAGGAGGAGATTCTGAGACCCGAAGGGTGAGTTAGCCAGCTGGAAATAAGAGCCGAACGGGTTTCAGGCAGAGGGAACAGTTTGTATAGAAACTCGGAGCTTAAGGTTGGAAGGTCAGTGGAGGGATATTGACCCTGGCAGCCAGACTGGGAGTTTGGACTTTCTCTTGAGGGCACTGGGGAGCCCTGGAGGGCTTTGGAGCAGGAGCGGGATCAGGTCAGAGTAGCCTTTTAGGAAGAGCCCCCTGGCTGCTGTGTGGTGTTGGTTGGGAGGAGGGGATCCCGGAGCCCAGGGACCAAGGAGGAAGGAGAGAAGGTGCCGGGCATGGGACAGGGCTGTTGGGAGGGCTCAGTGAATGGCTGTGAGGAGCCAGAGGTCACGATGCAGCCCAGATCTTTGTCAAAAGTGCCAGGGTGGTTGCCGGGGCTCTTCCTGAGAAGAGGCCTGAGAGAAAGAATGGGTTTCATTTATTCATTTTTCATGCATTCATTTGTTTACTTAAAGAAAAAAAAAAAAGAAAAAGCATATTGAGTTTCTGTTGTGTGTCATGGATGATTCTAGGTTTGGGGTATACATCAGTGAACAAAACAGCCAGATACCCCTGTCCTCAGGGGGGAAGGCAGACAATAGGCAAAATACATGTAATGCCGGGTAGTGAACAGGAGAAGGGCCAAGAGAATGGCAGGGGAGGTCAGGGAAGGCCTCTCTGAAAAGGAGACATTTCAGGAGCAGAAACCTGAAGGAGGTGAGGGACTAAAGGCTCTCTGGGGTAAGAGTGTTCCCAGCAGAGGGGGCAGTAGGTGCAAAGGCCCTGAGGCAGGTCTGAGCCTGGTATGTTCTAGGAGCAGTGAGAAGGGCAGGGTGAGTGAGGGGGAGAAGAAGGGGGAGAGAGTGGGGGATGAGGTCAAGGTGGTCATGAGGCCGGACCCTGTAGGGCCCTGGAGGCTGTGGGGAAGGCTTTGGCTCATACTCAGTGATGGGTACCCCAGGAGGCTTCTGAGCTGGAGAATAGCGTGGTGTGGTGGTGGTGGTGGTGGGGAAGATGCCGAACTGACCAGGTTTCCTGTCAAGCTCAGGAGAGAGGCCTAGGTGGGGGCTAGTCTTGGGGGGGCTTCAGGGGCTGCGGGAATCCAGCTGACACCAGTACCTCTGACACTCTCCTCCTGCTGTTTGGTTCTAGGAAATCGAGGAGGACCGGAAAAAGGCCGAACTCGAGGGAGTGGCTGTGACAGCTCCCCGGAAGGGCCGCTCGGTGGAGAAGGAGAACGTGGTGGTGGAGGCGGTGAGCTCCACACTGGGGTGGGAAACTCTTCAGGACAGACAGGGGGTGGGCCTGAGAGCCCTCCCGTGCTGGCTGCCCAGCCCTGGGGCTGGCCTCCGATCTCACCGCTGCCCTCAGGGTTTGGGGGGTCCCGGTCTCCTCATCCTGGTGACTGTACTTTTCCTCCCTTCCCTCCTCCAGGAGAAGAACTTGGGTCCCTCCCGGAAGTCTCCTGGGACCCCACGACCTGCAGGGGCCAGCAAGGGAGGCCGGATGCCCCCCCAGCAGGGAGGTCGGGCAGGAATGGGCCGGGCGGTCCGCAGCTGGGAGGCCAGTTCTGGGGAGCAGCCTCGAGGAGGAGCTGGGGGCCGTGGCCGGAGGGGCCGGGCCAGGGGGTCCCCTCATCTCTCTGGAGCTGGAGATGCCTCAGCTGCCGACCGCAAATCCAAGGTAGAAGCCCGGGATAGGCCGGGGTCATCTGGCAGAGGCTCTTACTGTCTCGTTGCTCTTTGGTCCTACTCTCATGCGGACGGACTGCTGTCTGTCTTTCTCAGCCTCTCCGTGGGCTGTTCCAGTCCCCCCATCAGCTCTTTCTCGCTCTCATTCCTCACTCTCTCCCCCTGACGGGTGCTTCGTGCGCTCTCCCTGTTTTTTTTCCTATCTCCCCTTGTGTTGCTCATTCTGGTGCAACGTTTCTGTCTGGTCCGTGTGCCCTCATTTGCTCTCTTACTCTGTCCGTCCCGTGGCGGGATTTCTTCGTGGGGAGCAGTGATGTACCTGCAACTGCTCTCCCTCCCGGATGCGCGGGTCAGGGGCTGGGAGACTGGCTAGCAGAGCGGCTCAGGGCCCACCGTGGACTTGGGGTCAACTCAGTTTGATTAATTCTCTGCCCTTGGGCAGCTCACTTCCCCCTGGGAGCTTCTGAGTTCTCAGGAGAGTAATGAGAGTCAGGTTTCAAGAGCATTGCGAGCGTTTTGGGACATCAGGCATTGACGCCCTCTGGGGAAGCACTTGAATGAAGAACATTGCTCGCGGGTGTTTATGATTTGCACACGCTAAGCTGCTGTCCTCGAAAGACCTCGGGACACCGTGGCTTAACCCAGGTGGAAGTTTATTTCTTCCCCGTGTGCCGAGCTGTGGGAATGCAGACGTCCTCTCTGGCACCTTGGCCGTGTGCTCATCTAAAGTTCTGTTCCCACGGAAGGAGGGGAGAATGGATTGGGGGGGGGGGACCTCGCCATCTGCCAGGTTATTACTGCTGTTATGGATGTCATTTCTGTGACAGCTGTGGGGTGTCGTGGTCCCTGGCTCCCTTTCCGGGTTCAGTGTTCCCCTAGAAGGACTGGCGGCTGAGATCTATTACAGTGGGAAACCGAGGGCAGGAGGTGCCGGGGACGACATCTGGAGGGGCTCGGATGCGGGCTCGGGAGCGGTCTGGTCTGTTATACCCACACCCTCTGGTGCCCTCAATTCCTGCAGCGTTGAATCCTGATGACAACGGGCTGCCTACCGGGGACTCCCTGGGAACCACCTGCCTGGGGTTTCCATAGGTCCCCTCTGCCTCATACAAACCCCAGTTCCAGACCCCAGCAGGAAAGCGGGCGCCCGGCACATGCCACACCGTCGGCACAGACAGCCGAGGTGCTTTGAGCCCCCTTCATAGCTAACTGTTGCCCGGGAACGTGCCGGGAGCCGAACGCCCAGATGCCATCCCGGAGCTGGCCTGGCGAGCAGGCCCATCAGTGGAGAGAGTCTCGGGCCTGCTGTGGTTGTTCCTCCGTGCGGATGCTGACGCCCGGCGTCTCTGTCTCTGTGTCCTGTCTGCCCCCAGGAGTGGGAGGAGCGGCGGCGGCAGAACATCGAGAAGATGAACGAGGAGATGGAGAAGATAGCGGAGTACGAGCGCAACCAGCGGGTCAGTGCCCTGGGTGTCCCTGCGGCGGGGCAGAGCCGCCTGGGCCCCCGTGAGCCCTCCATCCACCCCCACCCCCCGCCACTCCCTGTGCCCGCAGGAAGGTGTGCTGGAGCCCAACCCGGTGCGGAACTTCCTGGATGACCCCCGACGACGAAGTGGGCCCCTGGAGGAGCCTGAGCGGGACCGGCGGGAAGGCAGCCGCCGGCATGGGCGCAACTGGGGGGGGGCCGACTTTGAGCGGGTGCGCTGCGGCCTAGAGCAGGAGCGGCAGGTGGGTGCTGGCAGCCGGGGCACCCTGGGTCGAGCCCCAGTCTGCCAACGGTCTGTCCTTCCTGCAGCTACTGTTGATTGGGGCGGGTACCAGGGGGGTGCCTGAGCACCAAGCCCAGGATGGCTGAGACAGCGGGTGGAGGGGCAGCCTCCCCTCCCCATCTTTCAGCCCCGAGCTGATGGTCTGTTCCCGTTTGGGCACCATCGTGCTTTCTTCTTTAGCTTTATGGAGCTTTTGGGTGACGTCCTCTTGGGATCATCAGTAGTGTTTATGGGACCTTTTGGGTGCTGGATATGGACTTAGGTGCTAGGGCTTTTTCTTTTTCTTTTCTTTTTTTTTAATTTTTATTTTTTATTTTTTAAAATTTATTTATTTGTTAGAGCGAGCGAGCACAGGCAGACAGAGTGGCAGGCAGAGGCAGAGGGAGAAGCAGGCTCCCTGCCGAGCAAGGAGCCCGATGTGGGACTCGATCCCAGGACGCTGGGATCATGACCTGAGCCGAAGGCAGCCGCTTAACCAACTGAGCCACCCAGGCGTCCCTTCTTTTCTTTTTTTAAGATTTTATTTATTTGAGGGAGAGAGAGCGAGTGAGCAAGCACAAGGGGGGGACTGGGTAGAGGGAGAAGGAGAAGAGATTCCCCGCTGAGCAGGGAGCCCGACGGGACTCGATTCCACGACCCAGAGGTCATATGCCCTGAGCTGAAGGCAATGACTTTAATGACTGAGCCACTCAGGTGCCCACTGGGACTGTCTTAGGGTCAAGCTCCCGCCCCGATGAAATTGATTCTGGGCGGGGGTAGGGGGCGGCTGGGTAAACCAACCTGCAGTGGGGTGTCAGGTAGTGTGAAAGGTTGTAAAGAAAACTCCAGCAGGGAGAGGGACTAGAGAGGGCGCTACTTGAGAGGGAGCGATCCGGGGCGGCCTCTCCGCGGAAGTGCCTCGGGAGCTGACCTGGTTCCAGCCTCCAGCTTGTCGCCCCTCGTGTTGGGCATGGCCCTACTGCTGAGTGCAGCAGGCACGTGGGGGAGAGGCTGGGGTGGGCCGGCCTGGGGAATGGGGCCCTGACTGCCTGTCTGTGGGTGGGCAGGGCCGCCGGGCCGGCCTAGGCAGCGCTGGTGACATGACGCTGTCCATGACGGGCCGGGAGCGGTCAGAGTATCTGCGCTGGAAGCAGGAGAGGGAGAAGATTGACCAGGAGCGGCTGCAGAGACACCGCAAGCCCACTGGCCAGTGGCGGCGGGAGTGGGATGCCGAGAAGACCGACGGGATGTGAGTGTCCCCTCTGCTCGCCCCCGTTTGGCTCCTTGGCCTTGACCCCGACTTCCCTCCTCTATCTCTGTCTCTGGCATCCTGGCTGGGCTTGGCTCCCTGGTGTAGGCTGCGCTCAGCTCTGCTCCCCGTGGGTTCGTTCCGGGGCTCAGGCGGCAGACGCTGTCCGGAGAAGTGCCGGCCATGGCGTTGCCAGGTGCGCGGGACACGCTCCCTGCCCTGCTGGCGATGGCGGCATTGCTGTGGCGGGAAACTAAGCTGATCTAGTTCGTGGTTTGTGCAGCGGTGCCTTGGCTAAGGGCACGGATGGAAATTCTAAACAGGGAAGGTACAAGGACGGGTGGCCGGTGATGAGACCTTCAAACCGCATGCCCGCCCCCCCAACCCACACCCCTCTTCCCGGCGGGGGGCACTTTTACCCTTATCTGGCCGGGTCCCCTTTTGGGCCCCAGGAAGCAGCCCGTTAGTCCAACTTCAGGCGAAACTCTTCCTTGTGTCATTGACAGGAAGGCTGGCTTCTGGACCGAAGAGCCAGCCAGCCGTCATCGTTAGATCTGCAGCTGGAGTTTATTTATTTATTATTTTTACTTGGGGGGGCAGGGGCAGAGGGCGAGACAGAGACAGTCCTCATGCAGACTCCCTGCTGAGTGCAAAGCCCCACGTGGGGCTCGATCCCATGACCTTAACATCTTGACAACTGACTGAGCCCCCCCGGGCGCCCCTGCCGTTGTCGTCTTTGTGCTGTGCTACCCGCCCCGCTGCTTGGGAGGTTCTCACGCCAGCCCTGTTCGGTTGGCACTGGCTAGACAGGCTGTTGGCTGTGTGCCCAGTGCGTGGAGCGTTCATTTCTGGATCAGGGGGCAGAGCTTGTGCAAGTGTGAGAAATACTTTGCACAGATACTGTAGCTGACCCTTTGGAGGCTTTTAGGGAGACCTTCTCAGGGTTCGTCCCTTGTGTCCTCAAGGCAGCTTCCAGCCGGTCTCGTTAGCGCATGCGTGCTTTGATTTCTGTAGCTATTTTTTTTTAAAGATTTTATTTATTTATTTGATAGAGGTATAGTGAGAGAGAGCACAAGCAGGGGAGCAGCAGCCAGAAGGAGAAGGAGGCTCCCCATTGAACAGGCAGCCCGATGCGGGGTTCGAATCCAGGACCTTGGGATCATGATCTGAGCCGAAGGCAGACACTTAATCGACTGAGCCACCCAGGCTCCCCAGCAAATATTTTTTTTAAAGATTTTGAGAGAAAGAGAGCGAGAGTGTGCACAGCCAGGGGAGGGGCAGAGAGGGAGGGAGAGGGAGAAGCAGGCTCCCGACTGGGCAGGGAGCCTCATGCGGGGCTTGATCCTGGGACCCCACCAGGATCGTGACCAGAGCTGAAGGCAGATGCTTAACTGACTGAGCCACATAGGCGCCCCTGTCAGCAAATATTTATTGAGTCTCTTATCTGTGTCATGAAGGGTGATGGCGTTACAGTGGTGAACAAAACACTTCTGCCTTCAGGGAACCTAGAGTCCAGTTGGAAAAGTAGATACTCGATCCAGTGGCAGGTCACAAAGAACAGCAAAGAATACGGAGAGGGATGGAGGCTCTTGTTTTAGACTTTGGTGATGTATATAAAATAACATGCTTATGTTAGGGGTTTAGGAGGGTCTGAGCTGAGGCCTGGGTGCAGGCCACTGAAAAGTCTGGGGAAGTGTCTCAGGAGCAGCTGGTGCAAAGGCCCTGGGGCGGTCTGTGTGGTAGGAGACTCCGGTTAGCCAGGGAGATGGGAGACAGTGATAGGAACAGAGGCCAGACTGGAAGCTAGAGATCATGTACTTCCTAAATGTTTGATTTTTTGGGTTCAAATATTGACTTTTTTCTATTTGTCACTACAATGTCAAGTTTGCCTCTTGTCCATCCCCTGATCCTGTCTGCCTTCTAATCAGTGACCTCCTCTGGTTGACCATTTCTCCTTCTGTGATCTTGATTTTTGACCCCGGCCCCCATCTGTCTCCCTTATCTCTTCCCACCCCTCTTGCTCCCACTGTTCCCCCAGCTGCGTGCTCACCCCCTTTCTCTTTTTCCCAGGTTCAAGGATGGCCCAGCTGCTGCCCTCGAACCATCCCACCGCTATGGTGAGGGGGTGTCCTGGGGCGGGGGGCAGCTGGCAGGGCCCAGCACAGGGGTTACTTTGCTCCATGCCCCTGTCCCCAACTCCTCCTGGGTTCTGTTGCAGATGACCAGGCCTGGACGCGGCCCCCCAAGCCCCCCACTTTCAGGGAGTTCTTGTCCCAGCACAAAGCTGAGGTCAGCCGCAGGAGGAGAAAGAGTAGCCGACCCCAGACCAAGGCAGCCCCTCGTGCCTACAGGTGGGGGCACCCCTTTCTTTGGTGTGCGCACACTCCTGCGCCCCCAGCGGGGCTGTCTGGCTCCATCCATGGTGGTTCTGACTCCTGCACGTGGGGGCATGTCTGGGCTGTCTCGTCCCTATCTTTTCTCAGTGCTCGTCTCTCTGTGGGTCTGGCCCTTGTTTCTGGGGAGTTCGGGCCTAGCTCTCTGCTTTATTTCCATCTCTCCCTTCATCTCCTTTTGCACCTCTTCTGCCACCTGGCGCCCCTCCATCTGTCTGTCCCTGACACCTGGGGACACCCCCCCCCCCCCAATTTCCTCCTCGGCTTGCCCATGTGCTGGCTTCGCTCCTGGAAAGCTCCAGTCCCCTCGCGCCCTGAGTTGAATTTGGCAGCTTTTCTCCAGGGGAGGACCTGGAAGTGAGATGCCCCTTCTTCCTGGCCACCCGGGCCTCACCCCTTTCCTCTGTCCCCTCCAGTGACCATGATGACCGCTGGGAAACGAAGGAGGCAGTGTCCCCAGCCCCTGAGGCCCCCCAGCCTGCTGCCCCTGAGGAGACGGCCACACAGGTAAGGCGGGCTCTCGTGTTGCTGGGGCGGGGGTGTGGGGTGCTCGGGGCCCACCTCCTCTCCCCGACCTGCCTCGTGTTCCCCACAGCCGCTGGCGACCGAAGCTCCTCCTGCCCACCGGCCCCCTGAGGACGAGGGGGAGGACGACGAGGAGGCCGAGGGGGAGGACGAGGGGGAGGATGAGGAGTGGGAGGATGTGAGTGAGGAGGAGGAGGAGGAGGAGGAGGAGGAAGAGGTGGTCGAGGAAGAAGAAGAGGCTGATGAGGAGGAGGAAGA
This sequence comes from Mellivora capensis, assembly GCA_004024625.1. Taxonomy (NCBI): domain Eukaryota; kingdom Metazoa; phylum Chordata; class Mammalia; order Carnivora; family Mustelidae; genus Mellivora; species Mellivora capensis. The sequence goes on along the minus strand of PISX010000417.1, from coordinate 272,341 downwards.
ACCAGTCCAAGACCACCAAGCCCCGGAGGCAGAGGCCACCAGAAGCCCTACGAGAAGCTGCACCGGAAGTCCCACCGGTGAGCAGGCTGACACAGAGCCATCCGGGCCAGAGAAGCCCCCGCCACTGCCCCAGGCCCCTGCCACGCCTTCTAGCCCCTTTTCACCCCCTGGGGACCACCAGCCCGTGTCCGACTGGGGTGAAGAGATGGAGCTGAATTCTCCCCGGGACGCCCATGTGGCCGGTGCCCTGTCCCCAGGCGAGGCCTGGCCTTTTGGAAATGCATGAAGCTAGCTGCTTGTGTGCGCGCGCCCGCGCTCTGGGGGTGCACTGGCTGTGGGGATTGTCTGGGGCTGGGCCCTGGGACCCTGGGCGCCCCGCTGCTCTGGTGGCTAGGGAGGACAGCCCATGCCTGTCTCTGGAATGGCCCCGTCCTCAATAAAGAGTTCAAGTCCTCAAATGATATTCCCCAAGTGTGTCCTTGAACACCCCTTACTCCCCCAGGGCCTTGTGTCTCAGGGTGGGGGAGAACTGGGAGGGGTAGGGACTTGACTGGGCCTCCTCCTTCCCCAGGAGGTGACCAGCCAGCCCCTGCCTCCCTGGAGAGTGAGCCCAGCCTCCCAGGAACCCAGAAAGCTGAGGAGGAAAGGTCTGACGCAGCTCCAGGTGGGGGAGTGGATGGGGCCCAACGGGGCCAGCTTCCTTCCTCTTTTTCTCCCTCTGGCGCCTAGGGGAGGGTTTGGGGAGAGTAGGACAGAGTGGAGCTGGGTACGTGGGCGTGGGCGGTAGCTGTGGACCTGGGGGTGAGGCTACAGTGCTAGGATCCTGGAGACTGGGGCCAAGGTCAAGGGGGTGGAGCTAAATGGAAAATCTGGGTGCTAGGGGATTGAATGGGGGTGGGAGGGGGCTATGAGGAGGTGGAGCGGAGATGGGACTGGGATTTGGAGGCAGACCCCTGGGTCTGGGGAATGTTCTCTAAAAGTAATGGGGTGGGGCTAGGTCCAAGGGGGCGGAGCTGAGGGCAAAATTAGAAATTTAAATGCGAGAGGGGTAGAATTACTGCGGGCAGGATTGGCGTTTTGAGGCCTAACCACGTAGGATAAATAAATCAGAATAGAAACGCAGACCCCCATGAGAATGTTGGGCACAGGGCCGCTTCCACCTCCACCAAACTAGGTTGTGATCCAGGGATCTCCCCAGGAGCGGGATTAGTTTGGGGCAGAGCCAAGGGAGATCTGGTCAGCACTCTTCGTGGGCAAGGGCAGAGAGGGACAGGTCCAGTAGGGCGGGCGTGATGGGAGTCAGTTTATGCCCGTGGGAGTGTGAGGGGGCGGGGGCTGAGGTGCGCGAGGACAGAGTTGAGGGTGACTACAGTGATTTAACCGATTGTAAACGGGGTTCTGTTGGGGTGCACGCAGCTTGTGGGTCCCTTGCGAAGATAGAGGAGTCCGAGACCCATAAACCACTTAGCACGGGGAGACTGCAGCCGGGCTCAGTTGGGATCAGAGTCAGAACTGGACGGGGCAAGGGAGGGGGAGGTGTCTGGGTGGAGGGTTGGGGAGACCGTCCCCTCCGCTGACGGCCTCTTCTTTTCTCAGAGGCGGGCACCGAGGGCCAGGAGACCGCGGAGATCACCGACTTCCAGAGGGTGCGTTTCTGCAAGGTGGTGGCTGCCGCTCCGCCACCGGGGGCCGCCCGCTGACCGCGCCTGCCGACCGTGGCCTCCGCGCTCTGCACTAACCTCCTGCCGCCTTGCGCCTCTGTCCTCTGCTTCCGTCACACTCCCGCCAGAAGAGGGTTAAATGTAAGGGGGGCGGAGCCAGGGACCGTGAACGGGGTGGGGCCAGGGCAGTAGGCCAGTCTCACGCTTGGGGGGGGGGGGGCGCCGTGGCACGGGGAGGGCTGAGACGCCCCCGAACCATCCACCTAATGGAAGCCATGGGGTGATAGGTGCCGGTCCCCGGGCCTAGATTGCTGCCCTCCGGTTTACATCTGGGGCTTGGCAGATAGCCGGTGACTCTTCCACTGGACTCGGAATTACCGGGCCACCGGCCCCGTCACCTATTAAACGCAGTGCTTCCGCTAACCTTTGAACTGTGTCTCTGGCAGGGCAGGCTGGGTTGCTATGCTTGGCGGGCTTTTCCGTGGCGGAAGAGGCGGGAGGAAGGGGGTCTTCCTTTCTCCACCCCCCTGATACGTCTTCCCTCCCCTCCCCTCCTCCCGCAGGCCTCCCCGAATTCCTGAAGACGCTGCTGGGAGGGGACTGAAGCTTCCCCGCCTTGATGGGGTGGGGGCGGCAGGAGGGGGTTAGTCTGGATTCCCAGGCTGCGCTCTCTCCTCCCCGGAGACCGCTCTGAATCCCGTGACTTTAGGGAGAGGGAGAAATAGACGGTGGTGGGGAGGAGTTGGGGAAGGGGCGTGATTGGGTCGTGGGGCCCAGCTGGGGCTTCGGGAGTGTTTAGGCCTCTGGACACTAAATACGGAGGAGGTCCCGCCGGGGGCGTGGTTAGGATGCCGGGGCGGGGCCAGAATTCTGGCGGACGGAGTGAGAGCGCAGGGTGGCCTCAGATGTGGGATGGAGCGGCGAGAGCCGGTTTAGATGGGCGTTCCTAATGCGGGTGTGGGGTGTAGCCCTCGGTCGGGGGCGTGTTCAGTACGGTTAGGGTTGGGGTGGAGCCTGGACTAGAGAGCGTGAGTCCAGGGAGAGAAGAGGGTGGCTTCGAATGCTAGATTCGAGTCTGATTCCGAGAAAGGCAAGTTAGAAGCAGAGCGGGCCTGCGGCTAAGGACGGGGGGCGCTTTGTGAGGCTTGAACCTCGCAAGGCCTTGGAGCTCGGAGGCGGGGTTGTATGCCTGGGAGAAGTCTGAATCTCGAAAGGGGATGGGGTTAGGGTTGGGGGAGGAGGCCAGAAAGGGGAGGGCGGGGCTAGGCTCTGGGCGGGCTCGCAGGTAAGAGGTGTGGGCATCACACCGAAGCCTGGCGGCAGTCGGAAGCGCAGGGAGTTCGCTTTGCAGGCCTAGGGCGGGGTCAGAGCTAAGTGAGGGGTGGGGTCGGAGCGCTAGTGAAGCCTTAGCTTGATAATGGTTGGCTGGAGGCTGCGGAGGGGGCGGACCCAGAGCCCGGAGGAGACCCGCCCGCTCGGGGGCGTGACTATGCTGGCGGGGGCGGGGTTGGACGAGGGAGATTTAGAGAGCGGAGGCGGTCCTCCGAGGGGGTGGGTGGCGGGGGCGGGTCCAGGGGGCGGGGGCGGGGCCTGCGCGGGCCGCTGCGCGGGGCCCAGTGGGCTGCGGGGATGCGGGGCACGAGCTGCGTGGGCGGTGGCGGCGAGAGCCCGGGTGGCGCCGGGCTGAGCGAAGGCCCGCGGGGCCGCTGGCTGCGCCTCGCCCCGGTCTGCGCCTACTTCCTCTGCGTCTCGTTGGCCGCCGTGCTGCTCGCCGTCTACTACGGGCTCATCTGGGTTCCCACGCGGCCCCCCGCGGGCCCCGCGGGCCCGCCGCCCAGCGCGCCGTCCCCTCCGTGCGCCGCCCGTCCGGGCGCACCGCCTGCCCCGGCGCCCGCCGCTGCCTCGGTCTCCTGCCTCTTGGGAGCCCCCGGCGGGCCGCGACCCCAGCTCGAGCTGCCGCGCAACCGCCGCCGCCGCCACAGCGACCCCAGCCGCCGCCCGAACCGTCCGACACCCAGAGAGACGCCGGAGGCCGCGGCGGGGCGAGGACCCGGGTAACCCTCCCTTCCAACCCAAGCTGGATCGCCGCCTCTCGAGAGCCCGCGCCCCCACGGCGGATGCTCCGTTACCTGGTTGGGCCCGGGCTCCCTCTTCATGACATCGCCTAGCGTCTCCGGAGTCGTCATCCAGAAGAATGGGGGTGGGGGCGCCAACGGGAGCTGGCCCGGGGCCTCGCTCCGCTGCCGTCAGGCCGGGGTCCTCCACCATCTGGCAGACCCCATCCTGACCTCTGCCTCCTGACACTCTCCGTAGGATTCTGAGCATAGAGCCCACAGCCTACCGCCCTCCTCTCTCAATCTCCGTGTCCATATGTCCCCGTGCAATAAATTCCAGCCCCAACTGCCCGATGCTGTGTTGTATTGTTTGCGAGATGTCTCTCCTTTCAAGTTTGTGAGGGGAAGGCCTTACCCGGGTCTGATCTTCATCTCTCTTGCCCTGGGTGAATTGGGTGGCTTCTCCCCTGACCTGGGTGGGGGTGGGGTGGGGGTTCTGTCGCCATTATGTGGTTTTTGGGGCTGGGAGGAGGCTTCTCTGCAACGGGGCAGTTGAAGGTCAGACAGTGTGAAGGACTTCACAACTCTGCAGATTCTTGGGGCAGAAGAGGAGGGCGTCCGGAGGAAGGTAGAGGGTCTGCCCTCCTGTTATAGCACAGGAGATGAGAGGAGAGATGGGATGATTTCCGGCAAGAATTAGAATTTGGGGGATTGTGACTAGTATAATCACAATGTCAGGGACAGAAGCTCAGTCACCCTGAGACGTCAGGCTGCTACCGGGAGGGACTGAGGCCTTCATCCTGGGGTCTGAGAGAGGAGGGTGGACAGGGGTGGTAGTGGGCTCCTCTGCCTCCCTGGAAATCACAGAGGAAGTTACCAGCGCTGTGCTGCCTTTGAAGAGGAGTACAACCTCTCTGGTCTCCATCACTCCTGGTGGACAGAGGCAGAGAAACTTAGGTCCTGCTGAAAGAGTCAAAGGTAGTTGAGTCTTTCTTCCTACCCAGAAGACTGAGGCCTGGCTCCGGGCAGGACATTGGACCCTATAGGCAGGAAGCAGTTTTCCTGTCCAGCCTCATCCCTTGAACTGGGGACTTTCCCAGAAGAGTGAAGCTTAGCCTCCTCCCTCAGGCTGGGACATCTGTGGATGAGGACCGGGCTGAGAATGTCAGTCCTTCTGGTTACCTGCCTTCCTCCCTTCTACCCTTCCAGCACCACTTCCCAGAGGGGGTCTCCAGATGGAAGAGGAACCCAGGAAGACAGCGCCCCTTCATAGTTAGCACAGGTGATGGTTAAAGAGCACTGATTCTGGGGCCAAGATGCCCAGATTCAAATTCCCGCTCTTCCTCCTCTCACTGGCTGTGTGACCTTGGGCAGGTTCCTCAACCTTTCTGGTCCTGTAAAGCAAAGATGATAATAGTACAGAGTTTCAGTGAGGATTAAATAGTGATCTGCCTGAAGCCTTCTGAACAGCATCACATGTTCTTTCTCTCCACCCACTTCTGTCCCTCAGGGATTCAAAAACCCCAGCCTGGATCCCAAGGGATATCAAGTCAGTCTGGAGCTTCTGGAGACCAGCAAGTGGTGAGTTGGAGATGGGGACTGCTGCTGCCTCTCTGTTCCCCCGGGGCTGTCTTTCTAGCTTCCTGCCCTCTTCCCTCCAGCTCCATTTCTCCCCATCCCTCGGTTTCTCTTCCTGTCTCTGTGTCTCCCTCTCCATCGTCCTCTCCCGCCCTCCTCTCATTGTGTCTCTGCCTCTTTGTCTTCCCCTGACCTGTCTCAGTGTAGTCTTAGCCTCTGTCCCTCACTCGACTCTCTGACTCACTCTCTCACCTTTCTCTCCCTTTCTCCTCCCTTCCCCATCTTGCCCCCACATGCCCACCTTGCTCTCCCCGCCAACCTCCTTTCCCATTTCTTCCCTGGTTCAGCCCCCTCTGCCCTATCACCTCCCCTGTGCTGGTCTCTCTTCATGATCTCTCAGTCCCTTTTTTGGCCACTGTCTCTTAATTGCGGGCTTAGCAAACATTTGCTGCAGCTTTTTACGATGTGCGAGGCATTAGTTTAGGCACTGGGGTTACAGCCACGAACAAAACAGGCAAAACTTCCTGCTCTCCAGGGAGCTGACATATTATAGGAGAGACAGACAAAAAATAGGATTAGTAACTTAGATATACATTATGTCCAGTCATAAGAAGCACCAAGGAGGAAAATAATCAGGGTCAAGGTGACAGAGCGGGATGGAGTTGCTGGTCACTGGGCAGAAGTGAGGGCAGGGCATGCCGATCTCCGAGGGAAGCTTGTGCCAGGAAGTCGGAACAGCAAGTGCGGGGGCCCTTAGGCTCAGGTGCTTGGCTTCTTCAAGGAACCACCACGAGGCCAGTGAGTGAGCAGAGCGAGTGATGGGGAGAGCAGGAGGAGGTGAGCCGAGAGAGAAAAGGGGGCAGATTGTGCAGAGCCTTGCGGGCTGCCCTGAGGACTTCGGCTTTTGCTTGGAGTGAGGTGAAGCCACGGGACGTCTGGGAGCTGAAGAGGGACAGAGCCAGCTTAGCTGTCAACAGGACTCTCTCATTGCGGGGTGGGAAGCAGCGGTGCGGGGCGAGGGTGGGAGCGAAGCGGGGAGCCCAGGGAGAAACCACTCCCGTGGTTCAGGTGAGGGAGGGACCGTGGTGGCCGGTGGTGGGTCGATCAAGATGGTGGCCTGGAAGAAAAGTGGGTGGTCAAAATCAGTGGTGTGTGTAAAGTACACGAAGCATAAAAGTTACCATTTAAACCATTTTAAAGCGTATGGTACAGGGCTGGAGCACAGGTTTGTGCAACCATCGCCGCCTCCACCCATCTGGTTGCCGTGAGAGGAGGGAGGGAAGGAGGGACTGGGCCAGAGGGCCCGAGGCTGGCACAGGGTCCCGAGGGAGTCGAGGTGGCGGTGGGGGCGGTGTGTTTCTCGGGGTCCTCAAGCAAAGGCTGCCCATCAGAGTGCTGGGTGGGGTGGTAGCGGGCGGGCACTAGTACCCGCCGTGCCGTCCCCGGGAGGAGCCTCAGGGAAGCATGGCCTTGGCCCCAGCACGGTGGCGCTGTCTGACAGCTGGGCCCTCAGCAAACGGTTTCTGGTTCTTTCCGTGCTTAGACCAGCCTCATGCCCGAGCGGCTTCGCAGGGCGCCTCCCGGAACTCCTTCCCATCCCTCCGAGGGACGGAGGCCTGGCCCCTATTGGTGCGCTGAAGGGCTTTCCTTCAGTTTCATTGGATCAGTGCAGGTCACATGACAAACCTGGAGCCAATGCCTGAGCCAGGCGCCGTCTGGTGCGGTTGGTTAAGCCTTGGGTTCAACCACTCACTGGCAAGTGAAGGCGGGATTACTCGGAAGGTTTAGGCCAATCAGGACCCCATCGCTGGATCAGGCCAAAGCCAGTTGACATCCCATCTGCAGCCGAGCTGCGAGAGGTGGGACTGCCAGGAGGGGGCGCCGAAGAGTCGCCGTCCGCCCCGTCGCCACCTCCCCGAGCCTGGAATCCCAGGTTTACAATCGGAGCTGGAATCTAAGTGCCTGCGCTTGCGAGGGGCCTGCCAACAGTACCCCTTGTCCCTTATCCACAGTTCCGAATTCGTAAAAGCTGTGACAACCGAAAAATATTTCTTTGAGGGGGTAATTTTGGCCTACGTAGTGGCAGGTGAACTAATAGGAGTTATTTATGCTCTTTTTATCTCCTTTAGGTGTGAATTTTCACACGTGTTTTGCTGCAAATATATGAACATGTCTGATGGGGAGCGGACTGCCTCAGGCCCCTGGGAGTGTTAAGCAAAATATAGCATTAGCTCAGAATTGCCTTTCTAAAACTGGAGCAGTTCTGAGTTCTGAAATGCATCCGTCCCCAAGGACTTCAGCTAAGGGATCGTGGACCTCTAATTGGGCATGCTGCCAACCTAGATTCATCTTAATTACTTGTTCAACATTTATTTAATGGCTTTGGGAAGGAACTCATTTTCCATTACAATAAAAAAATAGAGAATGGGGGTAATTTACTAAGTGCCCTTTGTTAATCATATGCTATTTTTAGTGTCGTGTGTGTATTCGTGTGTGACTGTGTGCCCATATGTGAGGCTGGGTCTCTTTGTGTTACAGTACTGCTGTGTGTGTGTGTGTGTGTGTGTGTGTGTGTGTGTCTGTGTGAGAGTTTGTGTGTGTGGGGAGGCGTGTTTGACCGTGTGCGTGTGTGTGTGAGTTTGATCTTGTGTGCGTGTGTGTGTGTGTGTGTGAGCACTGAGTTGTGTCCTCTACAAAATTACCGAGAAATTTTGCGCCGTCAAGCAATACCTCGTACTTCCACTAGAGGTCGCCTGTCTGCTTTGGCTGGAAGAAACGTAAAACTACATTTTTTGCCTTTTAATCGGGAATTTGTTGATTCTGGCAGAGATGTGTCAGGGACAGTTAGTTAGCTCAGGCTCAGCTCAGCTGCTCATAGAGCAGAAGTTCTCAAACTTGTTTCTCTTAGGATTTTTTTTAACAACCTTAAAAATTATTATTATTATTTTTTAAGATTTTAAAATTTATTTTTATTTATTTGACAGACAGAGATCACAAGTAGGCAGAAAGGCAGGCAGAGAGAGAGGAGGAAGCAGGCTCTCCGCAGAGCAGAGAACCCGATGCGGGGCTCGATCCCAGGACCCTGGGATCATGACCCGAGCCGAAGGCAGAGGCTTTAACCCACTGAGCCACCCAGGCACCCCTATTATTATTATTTTTAAAGATTTTATTTATTTATTTGACAGATAGAGATCACAAGTAGGCAGAGAGGCAGGCAGAGAGAGAGAGGAGGAAGCAGGCTCCCTGCTGAGCAGAGAGCCTGAGGGGGCCTCCATCCCAGGATCCTGGGATCATGATCTGAGCTAAAGGCAAAGGCTTTAACCCACTGAGCCACCCAGACGCTCCTACAACCTTAAAAATTGAGGACCCCAAACAGCTCTTGTGTATGTGAGTTGTGCCTATTAATATTTAGTATTAAATTAAGACTGAGAAGTTCAAGGGGCGCCTAGCTGGCTCAGCCGGTGGAGCCAGTGGCTCATGATCTCTGGGTTATGGGTTCAAGCCCCACGTTGGGTATGGAGATTACATAAAAATAAAATCTTAAAAAAAAGACTGAGAAGTTAAAAAATTTACTTATGGAGTCATTTAAAAATAACCATAAGAAATTCATTGCATTTTTGGTAAATATTTTATTGTGGCAAAATATATGTAACATAAAATTTACTATTTTAAACATTTTAGGTGCACAGTTAGTGACATGAAGAACATTCACACTGCTGTGCAAGGATCACTACCATTCCTTTCCGGAATGTTTCCATCTTTCCAAACTGAAACTCTGTACCCATCAAACAATACTCCCCATTCCCCCTCCCCTTCCTCAATCCCAGGTAACCTCTAGTCTACTTTCTGCCTCAGAGTTTGCCTATCCTATGATTTCATATAAGCCTCATATTATGTGCTTCATAGTAATCCAATATTTGTCCTTTTGTATCTGTGTCATTTCACTTAACATCCTGTGGTCGGGGTGCCTGGGTGGCTCAGTGGGTTAAAGCCTCTGCCTTCGGCTCAGGTCATGATCCTAGGGTCCTGGGATCGAGGCCCGCATCGGGCTCTCTGCTCAGCAGGGAGCCTGCTTCCTCCTCTCTCTGCCTGCTTCTCTGCCTACTTGTGATCTCAGTGTCTGTCAAATAAATAAAATCTTAAAAAAAAAAAAACCAACCATCCTGTGGTCAAGTTTCATCCAAGCTGTAGCATGTGTCAGAATTTCCTCCCTTTCTAAGGCCAAGTAATATTCCATTGAATGTATGTATCGCATTTGGTTTATCCATTCATCTGTTTTTAAATTTTTTTTATTTTTTTGAGAGAGAGCATGAGCAAGGTGTGGGGAGAGGCAGAGGGAGAGGGAATGAGAGAATCTTTTTTTAAAATTTACTTATTTGGGACGCCTGGGTGGCTCAGTCGGTTGAGCAGCTGCCTTCGGCTCAGGTCATGATCCCAGCGTCCTGGGATCGAGTCCCACATCGGGCTCCTTGCTCGGCAGGGAGCCTGCTTCTCCCTCTGCCTCTGCCTGCCACTCTGTCTGCCTGTGCTCGCTCTCTCTCTCTCTGACAAATTAAAAAAAAAAAAAAAAATAAAATTTACTTATTTATTTGACAGAAATCACAAGCAGGCAGAAAGGCAGGTAGAGGGGGGAGGGGGAAGCAGGTTCCCCTCTGCGCAGAGATCTGGATGCGGGGCTTGATCCCAGGACCTGAGATCATGATCTGAGCTGAAACCAAGAGTCAGACGCTTAACTGAGCCACCCAGGCGCCTCTGTTGCTGGACATTTGGAAACTCCTTGCATTTTAGCATAAACAACATTTTAAATGAAAAGTGCTATGTTGGGGGGGCACCTGGGTGGCTCAGTGGGTTAAAGCCTTTGCCTTCGGCTCAGGTCATGATCCCAGGGTCCTGGGATCGAGCCCCACATCGGGCTCTCTGCTCAGCAGAGAGCCTGCTTCCTCCCTTCTCTCTGCCTGCCTCTCTGCCTACTTGTGATCTCTGTCTGTGAAATAAATAAATAAAATCTTAAAAAAAAAGAAAGGGATGTTTATTTCCTTCTATTTAAAAAGAAAAAGAAAAGAAAAGTGCTATGTTGGGGCGCCTGGGTGGCTCAGTTGATTAAGCATCTGCCTTTGGCTCAGGTCATGTGTCCAGTCGTGTCCTGTCATGTGTCGGCCCAGTGTCCGACTCCTTGCTGGTGAGGAGTCTGCTTCTCCCTTTCTCTCTGCCTGTTGCTCTCCCTGCTTGTGCTCTCTCTCTTTGTCAAATAAATAAATAAGATCTAAAAAAAAAAGAGAAAAGTGCTGTTTTCCAAAATAAAAACAATTTAATGGGAAGAGTGGCATTTAAAAATTTTTTTAAAAAATTTATTTGACAGAGATCACAAATAGGCAGAGAGGCAGGCAGAGAGGAGGGGAAGCAGGCTCTCTGCTGAGCAGAGAGCCCGATGCAGGGCTCGATCCCAGGACCCTGAGACCATGACCTGAGCCGAAGGCAGAGGCTTAACCCACTGAGCCACCCAGGTGCCCCGAAGAGTGGCATTATTTCACATTTTTTTATTATTTCACATTTTTGAGAATTACTTAATGTCCAGCTCAATAAAAGACAACTGGGTTCTCAAGAGCTGCTTCTGCATTTGATCTGTTGCAATGTTACAAGTCATGTGGCCTCCGGAAAAATCTGGGTGAAGTCCAGCCAAATCATGGGAAGTCCCGAGAATGGGTTTTCCAAGCCTGTTAACCCTCCAACCACATCATCCTGAAACTTACATGGTTGTAAAACCGCCTTCAGCCATCCAGATCCTGTACATTTAACATCTGGCGCTGGTTACAATTTCTGACAACATTCCCAGCACCCTCTTGCTATGTGGCCCATGGATCCTAAATAAAATAAATCTGGCCGTCACGTAGTCATGCTGCTACTATGTAAGGATGGTGAGTCCGTGTGTATACAGCTGATAACTGTCAGTTTCCTCATCGGGTGATCAAGAATGAAAACCTGTGCGTGACCCACACATACTGATGTTTATTTAGCACACGCCTCTGGGGGTCGGCTGAGGGTCAGCTGATCGTGCTTGGAAGGCTCTGCTGATCTTTGCTGACCTCTCCTCTAAATCTGAGGTTATTTGGGGCTTGACTGATTGGGGCTGGGTGTGGCTGGGTGGCTTGATGATCCTGGCTGGGCTCTCTCAGGTGTTGGTGGGGAGGTTGACCTTGGCTGGCCTTGGCAGGTGCATCCAATCCTTGGGACCCACGGGCTATCCCAGGAAGGTTCTTCTAGCAACAGCAGCTGTGTGAGCCCAACTGCATTTCAAGCCCCTGCTTGGGTTCTGTGTGCCTCCCTCTTACTCGCCAAGCGAGTTGCACGGCCGCTTGGTATAAAGGAGTGGGAAGTACGTTCCTTCCAAGGAGACGAGGTGATGGAATGATGACTTCTGAAAGTAAGTTGAGCTGCACAGATGGTCCCATCCCAGCCAAGGCTGTCCTGGAGGAAGTAGGGGGAGGGGAGGATCAGGATGCTGTGCTCAAACCTGAAACTGATAATCCAAGTCTGGGCGTCCAGGCAGGGACGGTGTAAAAAGGCACTGATGGTAACATTGCGCCCCAGTGGGGTAAAGGGTAATTGACGGAGTGGTAAGTGTGTGTGTCACAGGGTGCATGCGTGCGAAGATGAAAACCAGGCAGTCTGACTCTACACCCGGCCAGTTTCCCTGCTTCTTTTGCTTCTCATCCCAAACCATATTGAAAGCCCAAGTGTAGTAACTCTGGCTGGAAATCCCAGCGGTGGGGCACCTGCATGGCTCATCTGGTTAAGGGTCTGCTTTCAGCTCAGGTCATGATCCCAGCCCCATGTTGAATGGAGAGATTACTTAAAAATAAAATCTTAAAACAAACAAACAAAAAAACCTACCTCCTGCCTTTTTTTCCTCCCTCCCTCTCCTCCTTCCTTCCCTCTCCTCTTTCTATCTATTCTTTCTTTCTTTCTCCCTCCCTCTCTCCCTTCCTTCCTTGCTTCCTAAGTGGGCTTCACACCCAGTGTGGAGCCCAGTGTGGGGCCTGAACTCACCACCCTGAGATCAAGACCTGAGCTGAGATCAAGAGTCGGGTGCTTAGCAGACTGGGTACCCCCAGGCGCCCCGGATTTGCCTATTCTAGATATTTGATTTAAGTAGAATGTTTCATATCATATTTATTCTTCTGTGTCTGGCTCATGTCACTTAGTATGATGTCTTTGGGGTTCGTTCATGTCATTGTAAGTATCTGAACTTTATTTCTTTTTTATGGGGGGATCATCTATTTATACCTCATTTTGTTTATCCATTCCTCTGTTGATGGACCCTTGGGTTGTTCCCACCTTCTGGCTACCGTGAACAATGCTGCAATGAACATTGGCATGCAAGGTTCTGTTTGAGTCCCTGCTTTCAAGTCTTTGGGTTATTTATCTAGGGCTGGCATTGCTGGGTCATATCATAATTCTATGCTGAAGTTTTTTTAAGATTTTATTTATTTATTTGACAGACAGAAATCACAAGTAGGCAGAGAGGCAGGCAGAGAGAGAGAGGAGGAAGCAGGCTCCCTGTGGAGCAGAGAGCCCGATGCGGGGCTCCATCCCAGGACCCTGAGATCATGACCTGAGCCGAAGGCAGAGGCTTTAACTCACTGAGCCACCCAGGCGCCCCCTATGCTGAAGTTTTTGAGGGACCACCTAACTGTTTTCTGTAGGAGCTGTAGCCTATGACCTTTTAAATCCCTAAATTCCCTGTTAGATACCTTTATGTTTAAAATACTTAGAGGGGTATATATATATTTTTTAAGATTTTATTTATTTGATGGAGAGTGAGAGAGCACAAACAGGGGGAGCAGCAGAGGGAGAGGGAGAAGCAGGCTCCCCGCTGAGCGGGGAGCCCGATGCAGGGCTTGATCCCAGGACCCTGGGGTCACGACCTGAACTGAAGGCAGACGCTTAACTGATTGAACCACCCAGGCACCCTGGGCTTGTTTTCTCCTTAGATTTATATGAAAGAATAGGATCACAGCTGTCCATCAGTGTCACAAGTAAAACAAAAAGATTGGCCCCCAAACTACCCTCTCCACCTACGCCCTTTGCATTGGGACTTTGCAGTTCTTGTCCTCAATGTGGGGAGTCAGTTTCCCCACCCCTTGAATTTGGGCTGACCTTGACCGATAGAAAGTGATATGGTGTCAGTCTGGAGTCTGGGTCTCAAGAGTCTGTGTCTTCTGTTGGTTCTCTTAGAAAGTGTCCGCTGTCATGGGAGTCAGTTTGGGCTCACGCTGGAGGACAAGAGACTGCCCGAAGTCACCCAGCTGATATCCTGCCAACTCCCAGAGACAGAGCCACCTCCCGGCCCCAGCTGAGGTCATATGTGTGGATGAGCTTATCCAAGACCAAAAGACCCATCCAGTCAACCCACAGACCTGTGAACAACAACAAAGGTATTGTTTGAAGCCATTCATGTTTGGAGATACTTATTACATGAGGGCTGCTAGAGTGAATTACCAAAGGCCGAACGGCTAAAACAGTAAATATTTATTCTCATGGCTTTGGAGGCTAGAAGTCCATGATCAGGATGCCAGCGGGTTCCCGAGTCCTGGTGTGCAGTCGGCCATCATCTCGTGGTGTCCTCCCATGGCAGAAAGAGTGAGATCCCGAGGTCCTGTGTGTAAGAGTACTGACCCTGGGGGCGCCTGGCTGGCTCAGTCAGTGGAGCGTGTGGCTCTTGATCTTGACGTTGTGAGTACGAGCCCCACGTTGGGTGCAAAGGTGACCTAAAAAAATAAAATTGGGGGGGCACCTGGGTGGCTTAGTTGGTTGAAGTCCAACTCTTGGTTTTGGCTCAGGTCATGATCTCAGGGTCATGGGATGGAGCCCTGCATCGGGCTCTGTGCGCAGCGTGGAGTCTGTTTGCGATTCTCTCCCTCTCCCTCTGGTCCTCCCCTTGCTTGTGCGTGCACAATCTCTTGGATAAATTAAATCTCTGAAAAATAAAATCTTAAGAAAAAATAAAGGCACTGATCCCATTCATGAGGGCTCAACTCTTGTGATCTCATCACCCCCAAGTCCCTGCTTTTCTATCACACTGGGGGGTAGGGTTTTACCATACAAATGTGGGGAGGGACACAAATATTCAGTCTGTAACAACAGCAATGGTTAACTGATACACCCTGGGCTCTTCATAGCTCCTCTTAGAGTGACTGTAAAGGTCTGGCAACATGTTTAGCCTTTGTTCTCTTTCAGGGCGATGCCCAGAGCCTGAGAAATCTCTCTGTTGTCTATCCTTGCTGCCCAGGACGCCTGGGGCTCGGGACTGTGGGTGACTGAAAATTTACTATCAGAGGACAGAAGCAATGTAGGTGACCACCTAGGAAGTGCTTGCTCTGAATTTGATAAGGACCAAGGGGAGTGTCTCTTGTTATCTGCTTTCTACTTGACGATGTTCTGATGTCCCCCACTTCACTGTGATAAGAAGAATCAAATGTGGTTTTTGTCAAGAGAAAAGGGGCAGCCTGTAACTCTGGAAGCTCTTAAGGCAAAATGTCAGGCAGGGGGCAGGGAGGTGACAGGGGACAGTGCAGGTGGGAGCTGAGCTGGCACTGAGATATTGGGGGAGGGGCTGTGGCACCTTGGGTAGTGGGGAGTCTCTGAGGCCAAACGTGAAAGAAATGGAGGTGTGAAGAGATGTGAAGAGATGGGGAGATGGAGGGACAGTTCAGTTGGTTGAGCATCTGACTCTTGATTTTTGGCTCTGATCATGATGTTAGGTTTCCAGGATTGAGTCCTGCATCAGGCTCCCTGCTCAGCAGGGCGTCTGCTTCTCCTTCTGCTGCTCCCCCTGCTCATGCTCACTCACTCCCTCTCAAATAAATAAATAAAATCTTTTTTAAAAAAGAGAGAGACGGAGAGATGGAAATATGGAGAGAAGTGGAGGGAGAGAAGTTCTGAGAGAGAACGCTTATAGAGTTGGGAAGGAGGGAGACTGAAGGGAGGAGTGGAGGAAGGGCTGTGATGTGGAAAGGAGAAGTGTTCAGGGCCAAAAAGGAGAGAAACAGAACCGAAGATCAGGAGGAAGATGGGGAGACGGGGAGATGGGGAGATGGGGGACTGGGAGGGAAAGAAGAGGAGATGCAGTGAAGAGAGAGAAGGGGCTGAACATGCCAAGGCAGAAGGAAGAAGGACAGATGGTGGGTCTGACCGGATGAGGCTGGAAGGGCCTGAGTTCCCTGGAAGTGGCTCAGAGACACAAAGCGAGCAAGGGCCAGAGGGTATGGAGAGCCCCCCAGAGGCTGGGTGAAGGAGAGGCAGGGAGGTGGGAACCTAGGGAGAGGCAAGGGCACTGGGAGACAGTGACACGGAGCAGGGAAGAGGTCTGGGTGGAGGAGGAACGGGAGGCTGCATGGTGGACAGAGGCCAAGGGAAGAGGGATGGAGAGAAGGAAATGCTGTAATCTGGGCTGACTTAGAGGAGGAGGACGCACTAAGAAGAGAGGGGATGAGAATTCTGAGAAAGAGACGAGCAGGTGGTGTGCAGTTAGCCATGGAGAGAGCCAAACCAAGAAATGGAGCAGCATGTGGAGTGGTGTCGGCTGGGAAGAGAAGAGGTGAGGCAGGGAAGTGGAGGAGAGAGAGAGGGAGACAAGGAAACTGGGGCAGGGGAAGTCCTGGGGGTGGGTGATATCTGGGTTTGGGGAGTGGAAAGAAAGCTGAAGATGGAGAGCAAATGGAGGTAAAGCTTGGGAATTCTGAGAGGCGCAGAAGCTGAGAGACACCCCCCCCCACCCTGGACAGGAGCATCTGTCACTCACCCCCGAGACAACGCTTGTGTTTAGTGACTCACAGAACCCAGAAGAGCTGTTATCATCCTGTTCATGACTTATCACAGGGCAAGGAGAGAGGTTCGAGTCAGCCAAGGGGAAGGGTGTGCAGGGTAGCGTCTGGGGTCTGGGAGAGACCAGGCGCGATCTTCTGCTTGTCTGTCTCTTTGGAGTCATGGGGACAGTGCTCACCTTTCCTGGCAACATTATGTGACCACACGCACATGGTGTACTGCCAACTAGGGAGGCTCCCCTGAGCCTCAGCGTCCGGAGCTTTTGTTGGGGGATCAGTTACCAGGGCAGGGAGCACCCGGGGGCCATGCTTCTGCCTACCACCCCTACAGTGGGTCACAGCTTCGCCAGAAAAAGGAATGGGCTATACGTGCGCCATGATGGATGACCAGAGCATGAATGAAAGAAGCCAGGCAAGGCAAATCCCCTCCTCCTGGATGATTCTATGCACTCATACAACATTCTAGGAAATGCAAACTAATCCCTTGTGCTGGAAGGCAGATCAGTGGTTTCCTGAGGGCGGAGGGTAGAGGGAGTGATCAGTTACAGAGAAGTGCAAAGAACATTCTGGGCATTATGGAAATGTTTGTTAACTTGACTGTGGTGAAGGTTTCACACATTTCATTCTTGAGATGTGCTGAGGGCACATCAATTCTACTTTAATGAAGTTTAAAAAATAGCACATAGCAATTCTGTTATAAACTCTGATGGATTTAGCAAGAAACGAATTACGTGTCTTGCTTCGGTTTTGTGTCTTCTGCTTTCACTCAATTCCACAAGCACTACAGTCATTTATTTATTTATTTATTTTAAAAAAGATTTTATTTATTTGACAGACAGAGATCACAAGTAGGCAGAGAGGCAGGCAGAGAGAGAGGAAGGAAGGCAGGCTCTCCGCTGAGCAGGGAGCCCGATGTGGGGCTCCATCCCAGGACCCTGAGATCATGACCTGAGCCGAAGGCAGAGGCTTTAACCCACTGAGCCACCCAGGCACCCCACTACAGTCATTTAAAAAGCTTCATTATGGGGGCACCTGGGTGGTGCAGTCACTCGAGCGTTGGACTCTTGGTTTCTGCTCAAGTCATGATTAGGGTCGTTGGATCGAGTCCTGTATCTGGCTCTGTGCTCAGCAGGGAGTCTGCTTGAATTCTCCCTCTGCCCCCCCATAAATAAATAAATCTTTAAAAAATAAATAAAAAGCTTTACTATGGTGAGGTGTTTCTCATTTGATCATAACATTCTGACAACAACTCTATGTACTGTATATTTTTTCCCCTCGTTTTACAGATGTGGGATGGGTGCAGAGGGGTCAAAAACCTGTCCAGTCACATACAAAGGTTTATCTGCCTGCAAAGACCTCCATGAATTTGGAATTCTGTTTTTCAAATTGAGGTAAAATCAACATATCACGTTACATGAGTTTCAGCTGTACAACCTAACAATTCAATATTTTTATATATTGTAAAATGATCGCCACAATAAGTTCAGTTAACATCTGTCACCATACATACATAGTTAACAATTTTTTTCCTTTCTGGTGATGAAAACTGTTAAGATCTACTCCCTTAGCAGTTTTCAAATATATAATCTATTATAATTATAATAATAATAATAATAATTATTTTTTTAAGATTTTTATTTTTGAGTAGTCTTTATGCCCAAGGTGGGGCTTGAACTTACAACCATGAGATCCAGAATCACGTACTCTATGGACTGAGCCTTTCCAGGTGCCCCTATAATACACTATTATCTATTATACTCATGGTGCTGTACCTGGAATCCATGGGACTTACGTATTTTATTGCTGGAAGTCTGTACCTTTTGACCACCTTCACCCCGCTTCCCTGCAACCACCAATCTTTTTTTCCTGTATTTTTAAAAATATTCACATGTAAATGAGATTATACAGTATTTGTCTTTCTTTGACTTATTTCAGCATTATGACTTCAAGGTCCATCTGTGTTGTCACAATTGGCGAGTTTTTTTTTTTTTTAAGATTTTATTTACTTGAGAGAAAGAGTGCATCCGAGAGAGAGTGGGAGAGAGCATGAGCATGGGGAGAGGCAGAGGCTGAGGGAGAAGCAGACTCCCTGCTGAGCAGGGAGCCCGATGCCGATGCCGGGCTTGATCCCAGGACCCGGGGGTCATGCCTGAACCCAAGGCAGATGCTTAACTGACTGAGCCACCCAGGTGCCCCTCTTATCCGCGCTTGATGCATATCAGTATGTATGTCCTCCCCCAAACAAGATAAGAATCTAAGTGTGACTTGGCCGTCCTCCCCCCACCTTCCATCTACATCCTGCAACTCCCGTTTTGACATCAGTGAGTTTTATCTGCACTTGTGCGACAAGCATTTATTTTTGTGGTCACTACTTATTTTGTGTCTCACCTTGTTTCTAAAACTTGTCACTTCCTCCTGAATTAACTCCTCTTCTTGTTTGTCCTGAGTTCTTTCCAATAGGGTCTATGGGAGGGGAATTTTCCGAGTTTTTGAGTATCACCGTCATTCATCTGGTTATACAACCCTTGTTCAGTCTTTCATCACATGGGGGATGTTACTGTGTTATCTTCTAGCATCTAGAGTTGGTGTGGAAATGTTGGATGACAGTCTGATTTGTATTCTTTCTTGTAGGGGGGGAATTTCCTTTTTTTTTTTTTTTTTTAAGATTTTATGTATTTATTACAGAGAGAGCATGAACAAGGGGGGGAGCGGCAGGCAGAAGGAGAGCAGGGAGCCTGTGGGACTCGATCCCAGGATCCTGGTATCATGACCTGAGCTGAAGGCAGATGGTTAACCAACTGAGCCACCCAAATGCCCCTGTATTCTTTAAAAAAAAAAAAAAAAAAAAAAAGAGTCTCCCTTTTCTGGAGACATTTGTGGTTTTCCCTAATACTTTGATATTTTAAAATCTGGCTAATATTTATTTTTTTTATCTGCCCCACCCAATCTTTCTTGCTCATCATACAATAAACATTTCAGTATGAGGCATTGTGTCCTTAGTTCTTGGTTGATATTCTTAGTTATTATTTGTAATAATATATGACTTATAAAATTCTTAGTTAATATTTTTTTCCCATAGTGTGTCCCTATCTACTCTTTCTTTTCTCCAGAGATTCTAGAGGATAGAAGTTAGAACTTTTTTTTTTTTTTTAAGATTTTATTTATTTATTTGTCGGAGAGAAACAGCGAGAAAGAGCGAGCACAGGCAGACAGAGTGGCAGGCAGAGGCAGAGGGAGAAGCAGGCTCCCTGCCGAGCAAGGAGCCCGATGTGGGACTCGATCCCAGGACGCTGGGATCATGACCTGAGCCGAAGGCAGCTGCTTAACAAACTGAGCCACCCAGGCGTCCCAGAAGTTAGAACTTAATTTTATTTCTTAAAAGATTTTATCTTATTTTATTTTTAATTTTCTTTCTTTATTTAAGAGAGAGAGAGAGCGTGAGAGAGAGAGAGCAGGAGAGGGGGGAAGGGCAGAGGGAGAGGGAGAAGCAGATGCCCTGCTGAGCAGGGAGCCCGATGCGGGGCTCCAGGCTTGATCCTGGGACTCTGGGATCATGACCCAAGCTGAAGGGCAGATGCTCAACCGACTGAACCACCCAGGCCCCCCTTATTTATTTATTAAAAAAATTTTATTTCCTTAAGTAATCTCTACACCCAAGATGGAGCTCAAACTCAGGATCCCAAGATCAAGAGTCCCATGCTCCACACACTAAGCCAGCTGGGCACCCCGAACTTTCATTTATATCATCCACATATCTTACATTATTACTTCAAGTTTCTCGCTCCCTCTGTCCCATATGGATGCCTTTTGGGCTAGCATTTTGAGCTCCCTCATTTATTCATGAGCTGTGTCTATCCTGCCATTTAACACACCTATTGAATTCTTTATTTCAGTAATTATAGTGTTGATATCCCTTGTCTCCAGCTAGGTTCTACCTCATAACATCCTCTTCTGGCTTGGAATTTTCAATAACCTCCCTTAGTTCTCTGAGGATATTTATTATGCTTGCTTTACCTGCCCCATAAGCTCCACTTCACTGGGTGTTGCTTCTTCCACGCTTGGCTGAAATATGCGAGCCTCCCAGGCATGCTGACAATTTGATGCTTTGGAAAAGGTAACCATTCAGTTGTCTTTAAACTTGATAGTTTTACATTATTTTTCTTTGACCATTGATTTAGAAGTGAAGCAGAGAAACTGATTTCTATTCGTTAAAAAAAAAAAAAGTGGATAGAGAGCGAATTATTGCATCTGGCCAGAGAAGAGACAATTTTCTGGTTTAAAAAAAAAAAAAAAAGGGAAAATTGTCAAGGGCCACCCATGTGTGGTAGACACTGTGGATTCCTGTCCCCACCTTGGTTCCATCAGCTGGGTCTGATGGTTTTGAGCACACAGTCAGCCTCTCAGTTCAGCTTTTCCAGCTTTAACTTATTTGGACTTCAGGTGTGGCCCCCAAAGTGGGAGGAGACTACGACCTCCCAAGTTGGGGCAACCCATACCCAAAGTAGGTATCATCCAAAGCGGTGGCACCAATGCCCAGCTTCCCCATCCTTCTGTGGGAAGATCCTGAGGCATGTTCTGCCTGGTTCCTCACAGGGTCCCCAGGGTCCCCAGCATCGAGCCCCAGGTGCCCACAAACTGTACCCAGGTGACTAACACACCTTTTACTGGCCTTTCGCCCTTCTCTTGGGCTCCGTTCTCTATCTCTTAACTCCTGCTTCCTGAGATCAACCCCCAAATAAACTACCATCACCTAAATCATTGTCTCAGCCATTTTCTCTGCTTTTGGGGAAATGCAAGCAAAACTGTGAGTCCTCTCCATATCTTGCCCTATTTTCTTTTTTAAAAAACATTTTCTTTAATTATTATTTTTTAAAGATTTTATTCATTTGACAGAGAGAGACAGCGAGAGAGAGAGAGAGAGAGAGAGAGAGAGAGAGAGAGAGAACATTAGCAGGGGGAGTGGGAGAGGGAGAAGCAAGCTTCCCGCCAAGCCCGGAGCCCTATTTGGGATTTGATCCCAGGACCCTGGGTTCATGACCTGAGCTGAAGGCAGACACTTAATGACTGAGCCACCCGGGCACCCTAAAGATTCTATTTTTAAGTAATCTCTTCGCTCAACATGGGGTTCTAACTCACAACCCCGAGATGTAGAGTTGCACTCTCCACCGACTGAAGTGCCTCTGACAGCAGCTTTTTTAGTAATCGTCCCAAACCAGAAATGACTCAGATGTCCTTCCAACTGACTAACGAAGAAACCATCTGCCCTCCATTGGTATAGCGGAATACCACTTAAGGTTAAGAGGGACTTTTGCGGGACGCCTGGGTGGCTCAGTTGGTTAAGCGGCTGCCTTCGGCTCGGGTCATGATCCCAGCGTCCTGGGATCGAGTCCCGCATCGGGCTCCTTGCTCGGCGGGGAGCCTGCTTCTCCCTCTGCCTCTGCCTGCCACTCTGTCTGCCTGTGCTCGCTCGCTCTCTCTCCCTCTCTCTCTGACAAATAAATAAATTAAAAAAAAAAAAGAGGGACTTTTGCTACACACGGTGACAGGGATGAATTTTATTTTATTTTATTTATTTATTTATTTATTTTTTAAAGATTTTATTTATTGGGACACCTGGGTGGCTCAGTTGGTTGGACGACTGCCTTCGG
The DNA here is from genome assembly GCA_004024625.1 of Mellivora capensis. Lineage (NCBI taxonomy): Eukaryota > Metazoa > Chordata > Mammalia > Carnivora > Mustelidae > Mellivora > Mellivora capensis. The sequence continues at coordinate 250,577 of PISX010000417.1, read as the reverse complement.
CTCAGGTCATGATCCCGGAGACCCGGGATCGAGTCCCGCATCAGGCTCCCAGCTCCACGGGAAGTCTGCTTCTCCCTCTGACCTTCTCCTCACTCATGCTCTCTCACTGCCTCTCTCTCAAATAAATAAATAAAATCTTTAAAAAAAAAAAGATTTTATTTATTTATTTGTGAGAGACGGAGAGAGAGACAGAGAGGGAGAGCGAGCACAGGGAGACAGAGTGGCAGGCAGAGGGAGAAGCAGGCTTCCCGCCGAGCAAGGAGCCTGGTGTGGGACTTGATTCCAGGACACTGGGATCATGACCTGAGCCGAAGGCAGCTGCCCAACCAACTGAGCCACCCAGGCGTCCCAACAGGGATGAATTTTAAACGTATTGTGCTAAGTGAGAGAAGTCAGGTTCAGAAAGCTGTGTACTATATGATTCCATTTATAGAACATTCTGGAAAAGGCAAAACTGGTGATGGAGAAGAGATCAGTGGTTGCCTAGGGTTACGGGTGGGGGAGGGGCTGACTACAGAGAGGCAGCCTGAGGGAATTTTCTGGGGGTGATGAGACCCTTCTGGGTCTCATTTGTGGTGGTGGTAATGCAGCTCAGGGTTTTGTCACGATGTATAGGACTGCACGTCCAAAAGAGTGGAGTGTGTTATAATAATGTCAAAATAAATGAACACAAATTAAAAAAAGGTATGTTAGGGGGCACCTGAGGGACTCAGTCAGTTAAGCATCTGCTCCGGCTCAAGTCATGATCCCAGTCTTGGAATCAAGTCCCATATTGGGCTCCTTGCTCAGTGCGAGGGGTGGGGGCTGCTTCTCTCTCTGCCTCTCCCCCTGCTTATGGTCTCTCTCTCTCTCTCTCTCAAATAATTAAATCTTTACAAAAATATCTTACGATTGACATTTTAGGATTAGAGATGCTCACACTTTTCACATCTGTGCTATTTTAGGATTAGAAACTTCTAGAAAGTTCAGAGTACTAATTACCATATTCTGTATTCAGTCAGGCCTGGCACTTCTCATTGTGATCTGGCTTGCTTCTTGCGAAGTGTGTGGGGTGCTTTGTCTTGCTTATGATGCTCTTTTCCCATGGCCTTCCAGAGGCCCTTTGCTTGAAACAGCCTGGCCCCAGCCTCCTCCCAGCCTCCCCCGGCCCCTGCCCCCACCCTGGGCCTCCTGTCACCAGCTGGTTCCCCACTCAGCAGGGGCTGGAAGCTCTGGGAGTCAGTCTGGGCAGGGTCAGAAGATCCTGACCCTGGTTGGGTGTGGGCCCAACCACTGCTGCCAGTGGGCCCACCACATCCTTCCTCAGGGGACCCTGTGGTAGCTGGCAGGGTGGTAGCTGGCTGCAGCTGCTCCTCTTTGGGCCATGGAGGCTCAAGCCACATGCTTGGCTCAGCCAACTTCAGACACCAGGAGATGTGAATACAAATTAACATGTCTCAGGGTGCCTGGTTGGCTCTATCGGTTAAGCCTCTACCTTTGGCTCATTCAGATCAAGGAAAAGCAAGTTTCCAGTCCCTAGACCCACTCAGCCCCACACCGCTTACAGTTTCTACCCTGTAAGAAGAACGTCTGTCTGGGCTATGACAGCAAAATCTAGTTTTGTCTGTTCTTGAACTTTTTTTTAAAATATTTTATTTTATTTTTTATTTGACAGACAGAGATCACAAGTAGGCAGAGAGGCAGGCAGAGAGAGAGAGAGAGAGAGGAGGAAGCAGGCTCCCTGCTGAGCAGAGAGCCTGATGCGGGGCTTGATCCCAGGACCCTGGGATCATGACCTGAGCAAAGGCTTTAACCCACTGAGCCACCCAGGCGCCCCGAACTTTTTTTTTTTAAGATTTATTTATTTAGGAGTTCCTCAGTCATTAGGCTTCTGCCTTTGGCTCAGGTCATGATCCCAGAGTCCTGGGATCGAGCCCCACAACCGGCTCCTTGCTCAGCAGGAAGCCTGCTTCTCCCTCTCCCATTCCTCCTGCTTGTGTTCCCTCTCTCACTGTGTCTCTCTCTGTCAAATAAATAGATAAAATCTTTAAAAAGACACATTCATTTGTTTTAGAGGGAGGACTGGCAGAGAGAGAGAGAGAGAGAATCTCAAGTAGGCTCCACGCTGAGCAGGGAGCCCAAATGGGACTCAATCCTACAACCCTGAGATCATGACCTGAGCTGAAATCAAGAGTTGGTCGCTCAACTGTCTGAGCCACCCAGGCACCCCTCTGTGAATTCTTTATGGAGTCTAGGTACAAATCCTTCATTGAAGATAAATAATGTATCTTCTTGCACTCTCTGAGTTGTCAGACCTACTACCAATTTTCTTTCTTTCTTTCTTTCTTTCTTTCTTTCTTTCTTTCTTTCTTTCTTTCTTTTTACTCTCAGGGCAAACTGGAAGAATCCCAGCACTTTATTTTGAAAGTCCCAGTCTTTCTAACTACTAGTAAGTACAAATCTCAGCAACATTAAAAAAAAAATCTTTTATCCTTCCTCCATAATTTCAGGAAAGCAAATATGATTCTGCATCATAAAATTGCCCCTATAAATATTATTTCTAACAAAGGAATCTTTTTTAAAAAAAGACTATTTATTTATTTGACAGAGAGAGATCACACATAGGCAGAGAGGCAGGCAGAGAGAGAGGAGGAAGCAGGCTCCCCACTGAGCAGAGAGTCTGATGCGGGACTCGATCCCAGGACCCTGGGATCATGATCTGAGCCAAAGGCAGAGGCTTAACCCACTGAGCCACCCGGGCACTCTTCTAACAAAGGAATCTTATAAGACATCTAAAACTTCAGATTTTGTTGTGTTCTATGTAAGTAGCTTAAAAAAAAAAGATGTTATTTATTGCTCAGAGAGTAAGAGAGGACAAACTGGGGGAGGGGAATAGGGAGAGGGAAAAGCAGACTCCCTGCTGAGCAGGGAGCCCCACACAGGGTTCTTTCTGAGGACCCTGGGATCATGACCTGAGCCAAAGGCTGATGCTTAACTCGCTGAGCCACCCAGACATCCCTATGTAAGTAACTTTTAACCCCCCAAAACTCCATCATTATGATCCATTGATAGGTAGTAAAACATTTACCTGTGTCCAAAGAGACTTTTGACTTTTCCTCAGCTTCTGGAAGGTAACTGAAGCCCTTGGAATGAAGCCTGATAAAACTGTCTTGGTTTACATGGAGCCTTGGGCAACCCCAGATGGTCTAACAATGTGATTTAAGGTGGGGGGTTTTGGGTCACATGCTGTCAATCAGCTAGACCTCCAGAGGGACTGGAGACTGAGACCAGCCACAGTGGTGACCCACCAGGTCTACATGACCAAGCCCTGGCAAAGACTGGACATCAAAGCCTGGGTGGGCATCCTGGTAGGCAATGCTCAGTCTGTATTGTCACACACTGTTGCTAAGAAAGAGCCGTCTGTGTCTCTGTGGGGGGAGGACAAGTGGAAAGTCTGAGTACAGAGCCCCCCTGGTCTCTGCTCCCTGCATCTCTTCCCTTGGCTGTTTACAGTATCTGTCCTTTGTATGTAATAAACTGTAACCATGAGCACAACCGATTTCAGACTCAGAAGCAAGGGCAGTCTCGCGGACCGTTCAGCATCTAACAGTTGTCTGACTTAATAATGGAAGAAATTTATTGGCCCATTCTTCTTCTCTCACACATTTTCCTCTGCTAAATTTTTCTCTTTAAGATTTTTTAAAAAAAGGTTTTATTTATTTGTGGGGGGGGGTACATAGCAAGGGAGAGGCAGAAGGAGAAACAGTTTCCCTGATGAGCAAGGAGCCCAATGTGGGGTTCGATCCCAGACCTGAGCCAAAGGCAGACGCTTAACTGACTGAACCACCCAGGTGTCCCATCTTGGGTTTTGTTTTTTTTTTAAGTTTATTTAAAATTGTTTCAGTAATTTCCACACTCAATCTGGGGCTCGAACTCACGACTGGGATATCAAGAGTCACGTGGTCTTCTGACTGAGCCTGCCAGGCACCCAATCCTCTGCTAGATTTCTTATTTTGGCAGTAATAAATAAGACTGTCATATTTAAAATTAAAGCTGCCCTTCCTGATGCTGTTTGTAACTGACTTCTGTGGTCTTCTAGAATGTATTTTCTCATCTGTCCGCCAGAATGGAGTGTTCACAGGATGCAGGGAACACCTGGCTCACAGCAGCTTTTCTCCATCTCCCTTGTACCCGGCGTGGTCATGTGACACATTCTAGCTGTGCACTAAGAAGAGCGTGGGCAGCAACAGAGTCCCACCCTTAAAAGGATCACCCATCTGCGCCCCTCCTCCTTTTCCCCCTTACTGTTAAGGGGGTGTTAAGTGAGGTGCCTGGGGTGCCTGGATGGCTCAGTGGGTTGAGCATCTAACTCTTGATTTCAACTCTGGTCCTGATTTTGGAGTCCTGGGAGAGTCCTGAGTTAGGCTCCCTGCTCAGTGGAGGGTCTGCTCCCTCTTCTCCTTCTCCTTCCCCCTACTCATTTTCTCTCTCTCTCTCTCTCTCTCTCAAATAAATAATAGAAACAAATCTTTAAAAAATGCTTGTACGCAGGCACCAAGATATGTGTATAAGGATGTGCACAGTGGTATGAACAAAAGGGTTGGAAACCACCTAATTCCACCAATAGGGAAATGATTAAAAAAACAGCTTTCCAGCAAAGAACAGGTTTGTTATGCCATTAAAAATGGACAAAAGGTGTTTTTAAATGTATTTAAAAAAAAAAAACATGCTTTGGAAAGCAAAAGTGGTAAGTGCACCTTACTGGAACAACTGGGGAAATTTGAAGGAGGACAGAGGATTGTATCAGTGGTACATTTCCTGCTTGCCCTGCAGTGAAGAGCCATGGGGTTTCCAGCTTACCCTCAAGTGATTCTGGAGGAAAATGCAAAAATAGAGATATATAGATATTAATGTGGACCTTCTCTGTCAGCTTCCCAAGGCTTCCCAGCCCCCACCATAGGGGGAGCCAGTTTCTTAAGACAAATATCTTCCACCTTCTTCCTCCCTCCCCCGCTTCCTTTATCCTTTTTTTTTTTTTTTTTTTTTTTTTTTTTTTTTTTTTTTGAGATTGATTTATTTTAGAGAGAGCAGGGGAGAGGAGGAGAGAGAGAGGGAGAGAGCGAATCTCCAGCAGACTCCCCAACGAGCAGGGAGCCAGATGCCGGACTCCATCTCATGAACCCGGGATGGTGACTGAGCAGAGATTAAATCAGCTGCTCAGCTGACTGAGCTGCCTGGGTATGCCTCTTCTTTTTAAAATTTTATTTATTTATTTATTTATTTATTTATTTATTTATTTATTTATATCTGAGAGAGAAGGGAGAGGAGCAGAGAGAGAGAAAATCCCCAGCCGACTCCCCCTTGAGCGCAGAGCCGGTGGGAGGGGCACCTGGATCCCCTGACCCTGATATCATGACCTAAGCTGAAATCAAGAGCCCGCCTTTCCCTAAGCATACAGTGGGAGCATACTAAAGAAAGCACCCGGGGGCAGATGCAACAATGAGTGAATCTGGGTGAAGGGCATACAGGAGTTGCTTTTATTCTCCTTGCCACTTCCAATTTAAGTTCCAATTAAATCACATCAAAATAAGTTGCAAGAAAAACAAAATCTGAGTTGATAGCTTCACCAAGGGTCTAAGACATAGAAAACGTTAAGAACCTGTGATTTGGGGGACCTGGGTGGCTCAGTGGGTTAGCGGTTCCGCTCAGGTCGTGATTTCAGTGTCCTGAAATCGAGTCCCTGGGTCACTCAACCTGCTCAGCCTCTCCCTCTGCCTCTGCCCCTCCCCCTGACTCATGCTCACTCCCTCAAATAAAAATAAATAAAATCTTAAAAAAGAAAGAAAGAAGGAAAAATAACCCATAATTTAAGGCAATACACAACTTTGGTCCAAAATCCTAAAAAACATCAAGGGGGTGTGACCTGGCTTTCTGAGTCTCCCCCAGCTCAGGCGCCCCCTTGAGGCCAGAGTGTGTAACAACACCTCTTCTCAATGGGCACAAAACCCTCACCAAGGGACCTTCCAAATCCGTGCTGAGTCCATGTAGACCCCCCACGCGGCTTCATTTAGCTCAACTAAAACTTGCCGAACATTGTCCACCCGCGTGTCTGTCCCCAAATACAAATACCACACTCGTAAAAGTCTAGCACACTCCAAACTCCATAGGAGTTTCGGAAGGATGGAGTGGAGACTTGTCACTTTAAAAAAGAAAAAAAAAATTTTTTTTGTTAGGATTAGTGCATCTCTGCATTGTTCAAATGTTCGCAGTGCTCATGGACTACCTTTGACATGAAAAGAAAGCTGGATATTTTACAAGGTTGAAGGCTGCTGGGGTAAAATGCTATTTGTGGAGGAAAGACCTGGGTGCTTTATTCCAGAGCTGCCGAAGAGCACAGGAAAGGTGCGCCTGGGTAGTTCAGTGGGTTAAGTGTCTGCCTTTGGCTCAATCATGATCTCAGTGTCCTCTGGTCTAGTCCTGGTCAGGCTCCCTGCTCAGCGGGAAGTCTGCGTCTTCCTCTGCCCCTCCCCCTGCTTGTGCTCTCTCTGTGTCTCTGTGTCAAATAAATAAATAGTTTTTTTAAAAAGGAGAAGACACAGAAAATGAGCTTGTCTCTGTGCTTATCACAACCACACTCATCTCGGGAGGCTCAGGAAGGTTCCCAGTGATGTCCACATCCTAATTCCTAGAACCCATGGTGTGACCTTAAATAGCAAAAGGGACTTTGCTGTTAAGGATCTTGCAATGGGAGATTATCCTGGATTATCCAGGGGGACCTTAAATATAATCACAAGGGTGAGGCAGAGGGGAGTTTGGGACCCACCGTAGGAGAGTACAAGATGTGACCCCAGAGGCAGAGATTGGAGTGATGGCCACCAACCAAAGTCCCCAGAAGCTGGAAGAGGCAGGAACAGATTCCCCTCTAGTGCCTCCGGGGACTGGGGAGCACGGCCCTGCTGCTGTCCTGATTTCAGACTTCTGGCCTCCAGATCTGTGAAAGGATACATTCCTGGGTTTGTTTGCCACCTTCCAAACCCAAGGCAGGAGGATGTACCAGTCCCCATGGCCTGGCCATGGCCTCCACGGACCTGCTCTGCCTCTCTGGGCTTCAAAGCAACCTGGCTGGGAGGCTGGGGGTCACCATCCCTGCTCCCCAGAACCCTGGGGGGGATTTGAGCCAGCTGGACCTCTGAGCTTTTTCTGTAGCCGCCAGGGGCCCTAGAAGGTCCCAAATGGGGAAACTGAGGCCAAGAGAGAGATTGAGCCTAGAACACGGGGGGAGGGGCTCTTTTATCTGGATTACACCCTTGTCTGGCAAGGGACTTCCTCAGTTTTGCAAGCCCAGCCTCCCTCCTCTGACTGGAAGGAGGTGTTCAGAGCTCTCTGGGTGAGTGCCCCAGATGGGGTGCCCAGTACACAGGCCAATAAGAACCCCAGAGGGGAAAGACTGGTCATTTCCTCCCTGCGTTCTGCACCCTCCCCTGGGGCTTAGAAACCACAGTCTGTGGGCAGGAGGGACCTTTGATCAGCGGGGACCCTGGGAGACCTGAACATGGTGAGTTCCCCAGAGGGATCATGGGCATGGGCACCACCTCCCTTCCCTCTCTCCTTGCTGGGTCTCTCTCCCCCCTCCACCTCTCCCCTTCACACTCTTTCTTCTTCTCCTTCCTCCTCTCTCCGTCCTTTGTCTCCTCCCTTCTCCCTGACCCTCATCTCAGACTCCCCAGGGGCTGGGAGGCAGCTAAGAAGGAAGACTGTCAAGGGATTATAGAGACACCAAGGTGCCCTAGGGCTGGAATCTGAAAGGTCCCCAGGGCAGGAAACCCTGTGCCTTGGGTCTGATCTGATGACGCCCTTCCCCAAGTGGAGAGATCCAGAGGACGTCTTTCAGGCTTCGGGAATGGCAGGAGGGAAGTGTGGGGGGCTGCAAAGAGCTGGCTTGGGAGAAAGACAGTGACTCATTCTGACTTTCAGATGTTCTGAATTGTAGAGATAGGGAAACTGAGGCTCAGGCAAGAGCAGAGATGGGCCGGGTCCTTTGTGGTTGACCCAGGCTGTCCCGTGGATTCTGTGGGTGTCAGAGGGAGATGGTCTCCAGGCTCAGGGAGGTTCCCCCGCCATGTGGACCTGTGCCCCCAGGGCGAGCTTCGAGAGAGGCAGGGCTGTGATTTGGGACTGTCTTGGTAGACATTCTTGTCTTGCTTCATTGGGGTGAAAGAGGAAATGGAGGACATAGTAGCTGACCAGGGAGGGGCTTGGCATTGCCTCATCCCACTTTGGAAGCCTGACCAGGACCACCTGGACTTTGAAAAACTAGCTAATGGCTTTGCTTTCTTTTCCTTTCCATAAAATGATCCCAAATACCAAAGGGTATTCAGTGAGAATTCACTCTCCCTGCCGCCCAGAGCCTTGGACTCCTTGTCATGGCCCCCAGAGGCTACTGTGAACACCGGTGTGTGTTGGATCCTTCCAGAAAGTCTACAGGTGCTCAAGGACAGAGGGGCAGGGAATGACGTAGCCAGTAGTTTGGCCAGGGTATCAAATTGAAATAAGCTTCAAATTCTGCCTCTCCTGTGCAAAACACGAGTCCTTTTTTGGGGTTCCTTCTCTTTACCTTGAAGACGGGGGTAACAATCCTACAGAATTAGAACCAACATCATAGGCTCATTGAGAGTATTAAATAATACTCGGAAAGCTCTTACAGGGCATACAGTTGGCACTCAATGCTTGTGATGTGTCTATCCTTTCTGCCCCCTGCAAGTAGAAGTACATTCTTCACCTTAGCCTACATCTTGCTTTTTTTTTTTTTTCATGATTAACATAGAGTATCTTTTAGTAGTATTTATTGAGCACTTACTGTATGCCCCAGCCCTGTGCTAGACTCTTTGCATGTACATCTATGAGGAAGATGCTGTTATCATCCCTGTGTATTTCCAGGGAATTCCTTCTTTCTTTTTATCCACCATATAATAGTCTACTGGGTGGGTCCATCCCCTCTCAATGGATAATCTTGGTTGTTTCCTATATTTTGCCTTTAAAGCCAAAGTTACAACAATGGCCCCAAGTCTGGGTCTCCAGAATTGCCGAAGCTGAGTCCATGGGCAATTTTTATCCTAACGGGTCTTGCCAAAAGTCACACCCAGCTTATATTTCCCACCTACAGTGCAGGAGAGGGTCTGCCCGCCCCTTCACCTGCCCATCTAACTTTTTTTTTTTTAACTTTTTTTTAAAGGTTTTATTTATTTGTTTGCCAGAGAGAGAGAAAGATCACAAGTAGGCAGAGAGGCAGGCAGAGAGAGAGGGAAACAGGCTTCCTGCTGAGCAGAGAGCCTGATGTGGGGCTCGATCCCAGGACCCTGCGATCATGACCTCAGCTGAAGGCAGAGGCTCAACCCACTGAGCCACCCAGGTGCCCCCCATCCAACTTCTTTGATTTTTGCCAACCTGTGAGGCAGTTCACTGCGTCCCTCCAAGGACTGGAAGCTTGTGTTTTTCACAGGGTTTAAAAACTGTGAGCGCGGAGCGCCTGGGTGGCTCAGTGGGTTAAAGCCTCTGCCTTCGGCTCAGGTCACGATCCCAGGGTCCTGGGATCGAGCCCCACATCAGGCTCTCTGCTCCGCAGGGAGCCTGCTTCCTCCTCTCTCTCTGCCTGCCTCTCTGCCTACTTGTGATCTCTCTCTGTCAAATAAATAAATAAATAAATCTTAAAAAAAAACCCCAACTGTGAGCGCTGGGTGGGGGGGGGGGGTCACAGAGGTCGTGCAATTCAAGAAAAGCGATCGGAGACAAGATGCCCACCCTCACTCTCATATCCCATTTCTCCGGGGACACGACCTCTGATGGCTCTATGGTGTTCTGTGGGTGGATTATTCAGAGATGTGTGGTTGTAGGAATGTTTGGAGTTTGTGGTGGGGGTGGGGAAGCAGACCTTGCCTCCTGTGGATTTTGTGGCTCTGACAGCATCCCTAAGGGGGTCTGTTCTTTTCCTTCCATGGGGGCATGGTTGGCAACTCTTCCCTTCCTGGAAGGATGTGGATGGATGGAAGGATCCCCTACAGGAAGCCAGGAGATGGAGGCCAGGGCCTGGGGCAGAGTTTATGACATACCACTTGCACGACTGCGTCTCCTTGGTGCTTTCAAATCCTACTTTGCTTCCTCCTCTTGGCCATCCCCCATCTGTGCTCCCATCTTCAGTGGCCTGGAGCTTCTTCTCAGCTCCTCTCTGGTCCTGCTGCCTCTCATCTCACCGTCTCACAGTGGCCAGAGGGATCTTTGTAAACTGAACTTAACCTAGCCCTTCTGCAGCTCATACTCCATCCATGGCTCCCCATGACCCAAGGATAAGATACAAATTCTTGAGTATGGATAGCCTGGGTGGCCCTTCCAACCTCACGCTGGCCTTCTTTCACATTCTGGTGGGTAGCACATTCCCTGGCTCTCACCTGTGGCTGTGGCTTTGAACACACTGCCCCGCCCTCCCCTCCCCCGCCCCTCCCAGCGCCCTGTACCATGTAGCCACTCAGAGAAACCTGGAGCTCTCAGAAGTTCTCTCTCAACTCTGCCACTTGATACTGCGGGGAGGACTCGGGAAGCTCTCTTAAGCTCTAAGAGGAGCCTCAGTTTTCCCATCTGTAAGATGGTTGTTGCAACAGTGACAACTCTCATACGGTTGTTCTGTGGGTTCAATGAGCTCATACAAGCCAAGGGCTTAGAATAGAGCTTGACAATGATGATTGTTATTCTTGTAAGTCCCGCAGCCTCTCCTTTACCCCGTTCTCTGATCCGTGCACGTCTCCTCACGGCCACCACCCTCTTAACGTGGCTGGTGAGGGGTGCCTGGCTGGATCGGTTGGTACATGTTGCAGCTCTTGGTTGCGGGGTGGAGGGTTCAAGCCCCGTCTTGGGGGTGGGGGTTACTTAAATATAAAATCTCGGGGAAAGAAACCCAGGCCTGTGGACTTAGGAACAATAGTGTCCCATGCTTCTGGATGTTGGGACCTAAATACTGTTCTGAGTTCATTAGTGAACTAACCCCTGGGAAGGGCTTGGAACTGTGTTCGGCCCCTTTGTAGCCCCAGACCTGTGCTGTCCAATCGGGCAGCTACTAACCACGTGTGGTTATTGAAATCTAATTAAACCACCCAAATGTCAGCCCGTTTCACTCGCCCAGTGGCCACATGTTGCTGGTGGCCTCCATCAAGGACAGGTACAGAAAGCTCTTATTGGAGGGGGATATAGCCCGTCCTCACCCCACACCGCACAGGGCTCTCCATCAACACTCAGCCCTCACCCCTTGGGGGTTCATTCATCCCTCCTTATAGACTGTAATGTCTCTGCGGGTAGGTGCCTGGTGGGTCAGGGTCCCCCAGCTGATTAGTCGATTAACATTAGTGTGGAGAAGAACCCTGCCTAGAACCATGGAACCACAAATTCTTTTATCTTTGCTGCACGATGTCTGTTTCTTAAAATGGGCAGTGCACGCACGGGTATGGTTCCTCATACAAGAGGAGCAAAAATATACACGGTGAAATGCTTCCTTCCAGTGCCTGCCCCCCCCCGCCCCCCCCCCCCCCCCCCTCCCCCCCCCCCCCCCCCCCCCCCCTGTCCCCCCCCTCGCCC